>KZ302165.1:6191-39104 GCA_002554575.1 Amanita thiersii Skay4041 | reverse complement strand
CTCCCCGCCCCCTCACCATCACCACGAGGCAAAAGGCCAGGGGCACCCCCCCTCCTGCTCCCACGGCAAATCTTTGACAGCCCAAAAAAAAAAAAAAAAAAAAAAAATTGGGTGGGAACGACATTACCAAGTTGGCCAAACTAAGCGTCGCAAACAAGATAAACCCAATAATCCTCATCGTCCACTTGAATCTGATACATCCACAAAACGTTTCAACACTAGCAACAGGGATACAAAAGGGGACCCAGCTACTACTCACCCGACGGAATCAATCAACTTGTTCGCCGCAATCGGTAACACCGTTCCTCCAATCGACGCACCAACCGCAACGAGACCCATCGCCACGCCCCTCTTCTTCCTAAACCAATGTGCGATAACCGCCATTGTGGGGGCAAAGATGCCCCCACTTGACAGACCCACCGCGAATCCTTGACAAAGAAGGAACTGCCAGTACTCTTTACATTCAGCGACGAGGAAGGTGGCGGTGACAAGGAGAACGCTGCAAGAAAGGAGTGCTGAGCGAAAGTAACCCAAGTCAAAGAGGCGGCCCATGACGAGTCCTGGTAGAAAGACGAGCGAGTATTGCACTGACCCGATCCATGCACTGTTTCTGTATGAATAAGCGAGTAAGAGCGGGGGGGATGAGAACGTACATGTTAGACGGAGGCGAGTCGGCCAGGATTGTACGTTGATAGTACCCTTGGAATATCTGTTTTTTTTTTCCAATGGATTATGTGTGAGTTTTTTTTTTGTGCGAGATGAGACGGGTTTTGAATGGGCTTACACCCCATGAATTGACATAACCGAATCTTCAAAAAGGCGAAAGTCAGTTAGTTACGTTCGATCAAGATATCAGAGTTGTGGGAGAGAAGTGGAGGAGAGAAGCGTGACGAAAATAAACGAGGGGAAAGGGAAGGGGGGGGGGGGGGGCCTTGGCCAAAACAAAAAGGTCTGTGAGTCTCTCCCCTCTCCCGCAGTTGGGGGGATGATCACAACACCTGTGCGAATCACACCCCCAAGATCCGCCGGCCCGGCTTCTCGGCCGACGGCTCGGCATTATCTGACTTTGTGGCACTCCCGACTCTTTTCTAAAGAACAAAAGAAACCAGAATACAAGAAACACATACGTTGCAAACGTGTTGCACATTGCCTAATTATCAAGAGTCGAGATATATGGCGTTTGAGTCTCGTGAAAGGGTTTGCATATTGAAAAGGGGGGGCGTTGACTTACACCAAACACGACTAGCCAGGCACGAAGGCCCCCGTCTGGCGGCGTCTCGTCCACCACCATCACCACCGCCGTTTTCTGGTACACGACCACTCCCTCGGCCTTGTCTTCGGGCACCCTAGTCGGCAGCAGTTCTTCTCTCCCTCCTCTCAACCACGCCCATATAGTACCGTTCTTCTCGTCGTTTTTCTCATGCAACGATTCCCTCTTCTCAACCATGATAGACGCCCGTTTGGATCCCACTGGACTAGTTTTCTTCGCCCCGCCTCCCATCGTTGGCGTCGCGTTTGTGGTACGCGTGCTGGCTACCATCGACATCGTCTCTTCAGATCCCTGTCGAACGAATGAGACGATGGAGAATGCACGCTCGATAGACGCCTCGTCGTCGTCGTCGTCGTGTTCTTCTTCTTCGTTATCGTCCTCATGTGCGGATTTCCGACGTGTCGCGCTGCTATCTTCGTGCTCCTCGTAGCTGGGTGGAGGACGTGTACGAGGATGGTGGTAGCTACCACTGCTACGATCTTCGTTTTCCATGACTATAGATAGACGCGGCGACGAATTGGCGGTGCTCATTCTCGCTTTCCAAATACCTCACTCGACCGAGGGGAGATATAACAAAAGCAGAAAAAGGGGCGGGAGGGTGGGTGAGTGGGTGTGGGTGTGGGGTGTGTGAGGAGAGTTGGAACCTCAAATAAATAATTAAGCCACTTTATAGGTTATACTTTAAACGGATGGCCCAAAGGCAGAAGAGACGCCAGGGAGGGACCTAAAGGGAAGGTAGCCCACTTTTTGATTAAAAAAAAAAAAAAAGAAACCTGTCAAGCCGAAACGCTTGATTCAAGTTGGGTTGTGTGTGGAGGGGGGGGGGGAAGAATGTCAATGCCCGAGTAGTCAGTGAGGATGATGGATAATTGATATTTTTAATTATTGTGCTGGTGCTACTTGAGTGCACGGCGGCGGCACGTATACGAGCATAAAGAAATTAATCTTTTTTTAAAGTCGATTCTCGAAGGAGCAGGGGAAAGGGGGGGGGGGTGCAGGGAATTCAAAAAAATATCCTAAAAATATCAAAAACTCACAAGGTACAGTACGTACGTACGTACGTACACACGCTGAACCACGCGCGTTTTGCGGTTTGCGTTGTTGTTCTTTGACCCTTTAGGAATGTTCTCTTGAGAGAGAGAGAGATGTCTGGTTGTAGTATAGTAGTATAGTATGTATGGCGTATATATGCGCGAACGGCTACAGCCCAGTGTACATGTCATTCCATTAAGAAGTTTCTCTTTTTTTCCGGATTCCCCCCCTTGGCCTCCAAGACCTTGGGGGCTCGCTACAGTGCAACTTATTGCTTTCTACTCTGTTTATGTGTGTAGAGAAAAGGCAAAAAGGCAACTCGGCAGGGAGGGAGAATCATCCGCCACAATTTAACGTACAATATTTACATTATCCGATAACGTATTAGTGTTATATCCTTCTCGTCTTCTCTTTCCGTCGGCAAGGTGTCATTTGCACGGCGTGGCGGCGGAGGCGGCGATATGAGATTCATTGATATGCACCTTACATTACAACCGTGACGAGGGTTCTGTTCTGGTAGCTATAGAGAGGGCCTGAAGGAAACAACCTCTCCCTTCCCAGAGGTTTTGACATGACAAATTGAGGTACAGCACCAGCCTGAGTGTGAACGAAATTCAGTAACTTGCTTGTGGCTGTTACAGTATAAATGTAGTTATCCCCCTTTTGTTACCTGAGCCCGACCTACTCGCATCAGAACCATACTATCATATTAACGTATACATACATATACGTCCGGTTTGTCCTATTAGAACTCCTTCCCTACTTTTACATGTATCACAGAATTAAGCTTTCTTTAGTACATGCAGATCAGATTGAGAATAAGTGTGAATGTCAGCCGGAGTGTGACCTGGACCTGGACCTGGACCTGGTTGCTTAATCATTACTGTAACGACCCCCCTTCTCCTCGCTAGTACTAGTATACTGTAATAAACCAAAAAAGCTAAAGCGAGCGGTACCGGTACCATCGACATCGTGATGCAAAAGGCACGCGAAACGCAAAAATGCTCCAAGTTGCATGCCCTGCCGTCTTATAACAGCCACCCGCCGCTGGCAAGAATAAACCCAAGCCCGAGCCCGAGATGATTATCATTTTTTTTTTTTGTTGTGGGGAGGGGAGAGAAAGGAAAGAGTGGGTTTGTTCGTGATCCGCGGTCAAGTGGATTACAACGATTTTTTTTTTCTCAGGCTTTGCTATGTGATATATTATATTATAGATGTGCACGCTGCCTGCAGCCCGGGATTTGAAACGCGAAAAAGTTACTAGAAGGTTATATTCGTGAACGTGCTGTAGGAACAGACACAATCTCTGACAAGACAGATGGAGTATTCACATGTTCTATAACTTAGTACCTCTGTTCTGTTTTTTTTTTTTTTTTTTGACCTATTTTAACCTGGTAGGATTGACGAGTGATAGTAGGTTGAAAGTTGGTGGGTCGTATCGAGGCAAGAGAGCGACATTTGTGCCAGTGATGACCTCACGAAAGTCAAATTGGGAGTGGGTTTGTTCAACAAGAGGGAACTTACTCGTTGTATCTCCTCTGATTTTCAGATTCCTCACTTTGGCGCTGGACCTATCTCCAAAGGCTGCATTCACCCAGCCGTCTGTATATTTCACGTCACGAAAACGCTCGTTGGTAGGCTCAACGAAGGAGTGATTACCGCTTGAGCCTCGCGTTCGCCTGTCCCCCGCCCCCCGCAACGTGGCTAGCTATAACCATCAAGCGGCGGAAGGAAGGGGTGGATAAACATACGCGAATAATGCAGGCAATGTAGGTGCCGCATGTCCAGATCACCTTGGTAGTGAATCAGCTGCTGTACTGATTCATACCACTCAACACTTGTTGACAGATTAATCGCAAGACACAATAAAAATTTGAAACGCACAAGTAATTTACTTAAAATAGGATACATCTTGAAATAAATTAGATGGTATTATATATTCTGAACAGCAGCGTCACTCATCATAGGTCCTTCCTCTTCTACATCTTCATCATCGGAATACTGATCTATTCTTACCTCTACCTCACATCCATTCTTCTCCGCCTTGTCAATCAGAATATCATCAATCTCATTGACCTCTCGTGCAATGAGTGAGAAGAACTTGAGCTGGTCTTCTTCATCCCACGAAGTGCACCGCGACAAGACCATACGTCCTAAAGCACCAGGAGAGGCAGCGAGACACATTTCCAGCTGAAGCCGGGAGAGGTTTGGGCATAGCAGTTTGCCCCCGTTATCAGGGATATCAGTTAGACGCTCAAAGATGTGATCAGTAAACATGGGTTGGTTGTAAACGTTTTCGACGACTAGTTCGGTGATGGTTTCGCAGCTTGGGTGTTCGAGGCATCTCAAGAAATTCTGAGCGTTGAATCCACAGTCCCGAAGGAAGAGTTTGGTGAGTTGACATTGGGAACGGGTGAAGAAATTGAAGAGCTCTTCGTGGAAGGAACGAGCGACGATTGTTCTGCGGTCATATGCATAGTCATGGTCGGGGTCCACGCAGAAATCGGTAAGGGCGGGTAGTGTGAGTGAATTTAGAAATGGACCAGGATCCTGAAGTGCGGTAACATGCAACTTGCGCAATTTTGGATGCACAATTGCCGGTTTGAAAGGCAACCTTGGGTCGTCGGAAAGTTCCATGTCATTTGCGACTGTGTATTCTTCCAGCTCTGGAAGAGAGCGGATCGTGTCAAGAGATTTGGAAAAGTGAAATGTCGATTCGACGTAGAGATGCGTTAATTGAATCCATGGGATTCTGGGCTCGAGAAGGGGTGTGATTGCTGAGGGCCAAGCCAGGCATGTTAATCTAGGGGCAGAGCTAAATGGAATATGATCCATATTTCTATCTCCGTAATAGCAAAAGCTGCGCAGTCGGGGCAGTTCGCCGAAATCTGGAAGTTGAATGCCAGAGCATCCACGAAAATCGATTTCAAGGCTCTCCCAACGAGATTTGAAACGGCAAAATGATTTGAGGACTACCTCCACCAAATCTGCTCTAGAAGGCCCCGAGTAATTTGACTGGTAGCGTAGCTGAAGGGTCAAAGGAAGTGCCCCTGAACGTTCGAGCCACTCGTCAACATATCGAGCCCATTCTTCTGAACTGAGTGTGGTTTTTGAGAAATAAACGAGTAGAGTGTCCCACAATTGGGGGATGGAATGTGCCAAGATTCGCCAGGAACGACATATCTGACATAGAAGGAGGGGTGCGTATCGTTTGACCATATGAAGGAACGTGTTGGGATCTGGTCTGCAGTGAATAAAGATTTCAGACAAGATTTCCTGTGGCAACTGATCAATTGGGAATACTGGCTTCGGTGGTTTGCAGGTAGTTTTTTTGGCCATGAGTAAAAGATTCCTGCGCCGTTTTCTGGATAGTTCTGTTGGAGGGGTGTGTTAGATGAATTGTTTGAATAGTTACACAGATAAGATACATCACTGAAAGGGTTAGAACCGTTCATGATTCAATAGATGCGCGAACAGGAAGTCTTGAAAACTTGAAGTGTCGGACGAGAGGACAAGAGATTGGGCGTGGAAATGTTTGAATAGCGTCGGAGATTGTTATCAGATATCTATTGCCAATTTAATCTTGCCTCTGTAACAATAGGCCCTACACGCCAGTGGAGATTTGGATATGTGATTGTCCCATTTCTACTATCTCTCTACCACGATTCACACCCGGAAATTAACGTCAAGCTAGCATTGTCTTTTGACTTGACCAAGAGTAAACTTTCTTTGCATGAACATGGTGAAGAGTGAGCTGCGTTCTATTCGTTGTGTTCTTTCACTGGCATGTTCATATCCGCTGGGGATATGGAGTGCTGAAGAGCTGTGCGGTCAAGAACTTTCAACCAGCGATTGCACGTGGTCAACTCTATGTTGAACAGCGTCAACAGAACTAGCAAGTAATATCGAGCTCCTTAATGATACTGCTGTGCTGTCGTAACTGCTCTGGAGCCTGAGTGACTCCGATTTTGTTGATGTTTTGTTTGTCTCTCGCATTCCCACGATACAATCACCCGACCCCCAGTCTGCACTCACTCTAATGTTTGCTTTGTCGCACTGGGCGCATACACCTGGATGGAACTCTTCACCCCTGTCTTAACAGAATGAATGTTTTGTATCACAGAAGGGGAGTCCAACCCTGGTTATCGGCACGCTACTCGTTAGCGAAGTAGGAATGTATCAATTCACCACCACCCCACGAGATATGGCAAAACCCTCGACGGTCGGCGATGCATGCGAAATCTACTAACTATATGCGCATACAAAGAACTTGTTCGTCGACATGATGCATTTTCTAAACAATAGCGTGCCGTTAGCGTTACTCCTCTTTTGAGCAGGCACATTGAAAGCAGGTTTACGGCACCTAAATCTTGTCAGAAAAAATTTGCGATGATGGATACAGCATATATCTATGGCCCCTATTGAAATAGGTTTCTCACCACGATGACAATAGGGGCTTGGCTCGCCACACATTCAGTCGCTTGCTTCATGGTATGACGCCTTTGTGACAGGCTGTTCTTCGCTGTGGGCCCACTAGTTGTAATTTTAGCGTCACTACATCGTACAATCGCGCAAACCAGAAATAGTCTATCCCGATCAAAGCTTGGGATGTTTCATATCATCATAACTGTGGGACCACTCTTTATCTCTTTGAAAACCTTACACAACGCCCAAAGTGAGGTAACCGAACAGGCCACGGTTTTTCATAGGACGCTTACATACAGTCCCGCTTGTACGTCCCTCAAGGGTCGGTCATCTAGTTATTCGGCCGTATATCAACACGTTCAACCAATTTAAACTTTGCTCTCTCCCCCCTCTCCCTTTTCTGCTACTCCCTATACTCCAACTACAGGTACGGTTGCCATCTACTTCACATTCAGTCTCTCAGTAATTTTTTTTTTCCAATCTAGGAATAAATGGATTTTGTTGGAGAATCCGGTTATTTTGGCGAGGGCGCCCTACCCATTAAGCCAATCTCGTTCGACAAGGCCAATGAAAATCGTCCCCTCTCTTCCTCTTCCCTTGTCTTCCGGTTTCCTATAGAAATTTTGGCGCATATAACGCCTTATCTCAACTTCAATGACCTCGCATCGTTGGCCCTTGTTGACAGTGATTGTAGACAACTAGCGCGCTCTGTTCAATTTGCACAAGTAACCCTAGATGGGGGAGAGAGCACTATGCAGATATTGTTGGCCCTCGTTCGCGAAGGCGAGGCCAGGCTATCTGCCCCTGATAGACGCTTCTCTTCAATTGGTGCTTGCGTTCGTAAACTCTACATTAGAGGGAATGGATATGAGAGTCGGCGATTCTCTTCATTCCAAACACCTCCCATAGTGAAGCGGATTTGCTGGGTTATTCAGCACTCCTTGCCCAACCTGCATATACTCGACTGGAGCCGCACCTTCTTTCTAACGCAAGATGATATCACATGCATATTAAAATCACCAGTAAAGCACCTTTATTTACATGGACCAACATTTGAGAAGTCGTGTCTCGATATAGAGAAGCTACCGTCGGCAGCACTGGAGACAGTCTCCGTAGATCTTTGCAGCAACTCGTCCGAGGAGGACTGCGCTTTTTCGGGATTTGTCACCCATCTTGTTAGGTCATCCGCGAATACGTTGCGGGAATTCGTGTTCGAGAGTGCCGCTCCCGGTATTTCCGGTGCATTTGCAGATGATATTAGGTTCCCGAAATTCCGCTCGGTTGTTCTGAAATCCGTTCTAGATCATGATTGTTTGCTGCAAACGCTCCTTGGAGAGAGCACTTGCATCCGCAGTCTTACTGCATGGAGTTTAGACCCCATCATTCGCCAATTTCTTGCGTCTCGAGGCTATATAGCCACATTGCAGGCTTTCCACTGGATTAGCGAATTCACCTCGGACTGTGAACCGTTTTTCAATTTCATTGAGGCTAATCCTCAGTTAACAACCTTAGAGCTTACCGATCCTTTACCATCTTCTCTTTTAGATATCCATCTCCTTCCAACACTTAAAAAGGAGTTCCATAATCTCACTTCACTACGCATCATCTGGGGTTGTGATAATATTCCTCAGGAATCTCTCAAGTTAATTGCATCCATACAGACGTTGAAGAATCTTGCGCTATCTGCTGCATCCCCGAGTCAATGGCATCGTATGGCTTGGAAGATAGATCATGACTCACTTTTGACCGCATTAAAGCCACTTTGTCATCTAGAAAGACTGACACTTATGGCGGATACGTATTCCTCGGATTGTAAACACTCCTTGCTCAGCTCAGAACCGTCCAGCTATTACTTTACCCAAGCGTTACCTGAAGAGGTTTCAATCTCGGACTATATCAACAAAGAGGAAATGAGCGTCTACCATAACATGGATGTCTCTAATATTGACGCGGTATTAGCTCTGCGGGACAAGTTGTATGGCTTAGCTTGGGAAAGGTGGCATTGCAACCGGATGGCGACTATTGCCTCGCGTTATGCAGAGAACCACCCCGACCTTCGTTGGATCTTTGTTGGACAATTGCCTTTCGTCGTTGTAGATGGTTGCCCGTTGCTGGATGCAAAGTCAAGGGATAGTGTTGGGTCGACCATATATGTGAAGTGGAGATTGCAAGCGTAGATTATTTTTTCTTGGTATCTATTAGACTCGGTACGTTGTTCACGATTGTTAGAAACCTTCAAGTAGATTAGGGCCAGGATAGAAGTTTTAGAAGAGAATCCGGGAGCAAGTTGTGCCGTATCATGATGGATGTCTTTGTTTGGGCTTTGGGATGTTTTCGATTGTGACAGTAATGTATTCTCAGGCACATGGCCTTTCAAGTTGACCACATCCATCCAGGTCTGGTGGCATACGCATACAGTCTGTGCAACTGTTCTCCATGACTGGTATTGGCACTCATCTCCGGCTTGGAGTGGCTCTCCGTTTCGCGATGACTTGGAACGCTTAATTTCTCTTTCTTTTTTAGCTTAACCTTTTCTGATCCGATGTGTTCTGCCTTGTTCAAAGATGCGATTCGGACAGCAACGACCCACTCAAGGTGTCTGTCCACAGTCTACGGGATTGATTGATTGATTATCAGTCTTTTGGGCGGCCTCCTATGGGGCTAGCAAAACTGGTAATTTGGAACCGGGTAGGGCCAAGGGGCTTTCGTTGTTGGTTGCCCAAATCACAGGGCTGCTAGGCTGCTGCGTGCCCGTGTTTAATGACATCTGTTTTGGTTTTGTTGCTTTGCTTGGTTCGTCTGGACGGGCTTCATCATGGCTGATGTGTCTTTCTTTGGACCGCATATATATGCTCTTTTTTCTATGAACAAGTGTCCTCGGGGCCGGAGCAGCTCTACTACCGGTCGAAATTAGTTCATTGTGGAAAGCAGCGCCTTTATCACGGTCTGGCTGTTGGAACCTATGTTTGAAAGCTAGTCTCTTGGGATTGAACTAGGCTACTCCACATTCCCACCTTTGTAAACATATATAACTTGTGATTTGGACATAGGTCTGGTTGCGCTTTCAAGTCTAGGGCCTCTTGTCTTTGTTAAATGAAACCAGCAATTTCATCGTTTTCTAATTCTTCTGATCTTCAGCTGTACAGACATCTTACCATCAATCGTTTCCGGTGTGGGTTTATAAGGTCATACTATTTGGATATGAACATGCTTCGCATTCTCGGTCATACTTAACCTTCCTTTTTGAGGGTTGTCAGCAACACTCTAATGCTTACTTTCTCTCTATCTCAACTTCTAGGATTCGGTTTCGAGTCTGTAGCTTATGGTATGGGTTTTCACCCTTCCGTTCTCGTTCCTGTTCTTATATTGGTCTGTGGCATTTGATTAGGTATATATGTAACCTTGTTCTTTGCGTGCTTGTGTATTTTTTGGAGTCGCTATACGACTGGGAGGCGAATCAGCTGGGTGTTTGCCGTCGCATCGCTTGTGCTATTCAGCCTGGTTACAGCGGTAGATATTTCAAGAATAGCGTGAATGATCATTAACGAATTTCTACAGCACCTGGCGGTTGATATTTTACGAATCATGGAAGCATTCAGGCACACGACGACGGCAGGGGCTGATGCATATTATCGCCAATTTCAAGCAACAAAATCTGTCATAAAGACAGCAATCTATATCTCTGTGACTTGGGTTTCCGATGCGTTAATGGTGTGTTCACGTCGTTTTCCCCGATCAATTCGCGTTTGACCATTTGATTTTTGTAGTTGTATCGCTGTTGTATTGTGTGGAATCGAAGTTGGCTGATTACAGCAGTGACAGTCCCGCTTCTGGTGGCAGATATAGGTAGGATTATCCTTAGAGTTTTTTCTTGCAAAGTTCACTGATATGTTTACTTGAAGCAATGGGTATATGGTCTCTCGTTCTTCTCGGTCATCTGAGAATGTGCGTGTCTATATTCGCTGGCCATTTTGTTCCGGTTTTGCAGTCATTCTTCGTCTTGACACTCGTAACAAATGGATTATGTGCAAGTACGTACCTTGAGTGCTGTATTTCTGTCATTTACCTGATCCTATTAGACTTGATTGCATTTAAACTGTGGAATGCCCAGCGCCGAATGGAACGGGCTATTCCCAACTCTTCCAAGGCGACGGGACAATATCACCTTACGCGTGCATGGGTGATAGTACTAGAAGAATCTGGTATGCGTTATCCCATGGACTTGGAGTCGAAACTCATCTCGCCCAGGATTGGTTTACTGGGCCGCCTTGTTGGCCATGCTAGCTTGCTATATCTCAGGCGCTGCTGGAGCAGTCATGATTTTACTAGACATTGTAAGTGGTGAATCCCAGTGTGAGTTGTGCTTGATTCCTGACCGTGATTACCAGACATCTCCTCTTATCGTGAGTTTATGGCGTTTCATCTTTTCGACTCTTCATTCTCCACTAAATACTAGAAAATGAATTTACAGGGCATTGTCGTATGTTTATTTTATAGTATTTTACTTTCGCGTTATTAAAATATTGCCCAGTTTTCTCTTATTATTGTTAGGGTCAGTCTTGGCTTCAAACCGGATGGCTCTGGAGGCCGATCAATTTCTTCTTTGGTTTTCGCTTCTGAAGAACCGACTCGAAGTTCTCTAGCTACACAGGAGAGGCCGGTAACAAGGCGAAGCGAGCTTTCACCTGTGTTGACAGTAGCGTCTGCTAATAATCAGACAAAGGCAATGGAATTATCTCCAAGGAGGTTGGAAGGGGAGCGGGCGCCTTTATGATGTCCGATAGGTCCAAAAGGCGCTGATAGTTATCGCCGAGGTCAATTTTTACAGTGGATAAGAGCACATCTGTTGAAAGGAGTGTCAATCACCCCTGTGTTGCGTCACGCTGTGGTTCAACCTCTACGGTATCTGGTATGAGATTTTAAATTGCGCTGCATTGCCGACTGCTGATCTCACCATGATATTACAAAGGTGGCAACTATTACCTCTCGGTATGCATCGAAGCTCCATTTGACCTTAGTTGGACAATTGTCCTTTGTCATTGTGGATGTCTCCACATTACTGCATTGCTCGTGATCCTTATAGATTCTCGCTAGTATCAATGGTAGCCCAGGAAGAAGAGAGCTGGAACGGGGGTGTGGCCCGTAAGGGTGTCTTTGTTTGGCCTTTGGGTGGAGGGAGGCCTCAATTGTAACATTCCCAGGCACATGGCCATTGACCATGACCACGCACATTTTGGTCTCTGATCCGTACATCCACCTCTGGTGGCATACGCATAAGTTTTCTTCAATTGTCCCCCCATGACCGATACTGGTGCTCTCCTCCCTGAGCGCTTCCCTTGCTTACTCTAGAATGCCATCTGTCTGCCCTCGGCCCATGTCGATTCCCGACTGCTATAAAGACTTTTTTTAGCTCAATTTCTTTTTGATCCGACTCGGATATGTTCTGCCTTCTCTTCCAGGATGCGATTCGGACAGCGATGACCACTCAAGGACTATAGAACAGTCCTGATTATCAGTCCTGAGGTGGCGTCGGATCCAAGTACTAGAGCACATGCATTTTTTTTTATTTGCTTGGGGCACGAAATGAAAGTTGCTGCTGTTTGAGAAAAATGTGTGATGAACACACTGGTTTGTTACTGTGGAAACTTGCTTACCTTGCATCCATGGCTCATTCAGTGGTGTTTCCTTTGGTTCTGTTCTTTGCCTCTGGATGGGCCATAAATGGTGTTTCTGTTCACATTTGACTACATATATTTTGATGTTTCCACAGAACAAAACCCCTAAGATAGAAAATTTTGCTCGATTCTCGAGTTCATTGAAAAGCAATGCCTCAATCACTCCGCTTATGACTGATGGAGAAGGCAAGTAGAGTTCTCAAAATAGAAGTTTCCTTTCTTTTACTGGCTTACGGTGTATCATTAGAACGCCATGGGAAATAGGTCTTTTGGCATCAGTTCCGTCTATTCTCGGATTTGCCATTTCAGGTTCCAGATTACCACCTTGGTTATTTGGATATGATCTGAACATAGGCCTGGCGTTGAATTCTGGAGGCTTGACTATCTTAAATGGTAAAGCGATCGTTTTGCTTTCTTACTCTTACGAAGCAAAATGTTGCTTATGGACTACAGTAAATCAGCTCATGGGATACGTTCAACTGGGATATTTCTTTGAGATGGCGCGAGCGCCTCAATTTATCATTCCGAGGCACCTGTGCCAGGAATCATCTTGGCATCAGACAGGGCCACTGAGCCAGGACCGCTTGATTCTTCTTAATGAAAGCAATCTCATCGCTCTTTGATTATTCTGGTCTTCAGCTGTTTCCATCAATTGTTTCGGGCGGGGGGTATAAAGTCTTACTGCCTGCATATGCGCATGCTTCACATCGGCATCTCTAACGCACCTTTCGAAGTTCCTATTAACATTTTAATGCTTAGTTACTCTCGCTCCCAGATCCTTGGTTTTGGTTTGGAGTCCGTGGCATATGGTATGAGTTTTCATATTTCTGCTTTCGGTCTTGTTCTAATATGGATTGTGTACTTCGCTAGGTATCTATGTGACCTTGTTTGTCGCGTGCTTGTGTGTCTTTTGGAGTCGATATTCCACTGGACAGAAAATTAGTTGGGTTTTTGTCGTCGCATCACTTGTGCTATTTGCCTTGGTCACTGTAGTACGTCGACATTTTACAAATGGCTAAATATTTCTCTAAAGGTCTCGACAGCATCTAGCAGTTGATATTCTACGAATCATGGAAGCATTTGGGAACACAACGACGGCGGAGGCTGATGCCTATTATCATGAATTTCAATCAATAAAAAGTGTTATAAAGACAGCAGTCTACACTTCTGTAACTTGGGTTTCTGATGCGTTGATGGTACTATGTCACTGCTTCAATCAATCCACGATTGACCATCCGATTTTACAGTTATATCGTTGTTACATTGTTTGGAACGAGAGCTGGTTAATTATGACAGTGCCACTTCTGCTTCTAGTGGCAGATATAGGTTGGATGATTCTTAAGATTTTTTGTGGTATATTCACTGATGTTCTATGGAAGCAATGGGTATATGGTCCCTTATTATTCTCATTTATCTGAAGCAGGGTACGACTGTTTTCACGGGCCCTCCCGTCCCGGTTCTGCAGTCATTTTTTGCCTTGACGCTGGTAACAAATGGATTATGTGCAAGTAAGTGCACCGAGTACTGTTTTGCTGTCGTGTAACTGATCCTGTTGCTTAGACCTGATTGCCTATAAACTGTGGAATACCCAGCGCCAAATAGAACGGGCCATTCCTAATACTGCCAGGACAGAGACATGCCACTTTACGCGTGTATGGGTGATAGTGTTAGAGTCTGGTGAGTGTTTCTCCCCTTGTATTTGGAATTGAACCCATATTTCTCCTAGGATCGGTTTACTGGGCAGCACTATTGGCTATGTTGGCTGCTTATATTGCAGGCGCTTCTGGGACGTTTTTGATTTTCCTAGACCTTGTAAGTGATGAGCTAAAGTTAGTCTGCTGCACCCTTTGATTTTGGTCATGAATATCAGATGTCTCCAATCATTGTGAGCTCACAGAATTCATTCGCTCATCTCCACTTTCCACTGAGTACCATTTGGTCTGCAGGGGATTGTAGTATGTTTATTTTTACTGTTGCATGCCTGTATCATTAAGACTACGCAGTTTTCCCTTATTATTGTACGAGCCAGTCTTGGCTTCAAACCAGATGGCTCCGGAGGCCGAACATTTTCTTCCTTGATGTTTGCCTCTCAAGGGCAAGTCCAGAGCCACCCGGCTACGCCTGAATGGCCTGCAAGAAGGCAGAGCGAGTTTTCACCTGTGTTGACAGTGACAGTAGCAGCGCCTGTTAACTTGGCTGACAGCCAGGGAAAGCCATATGAATCGATACCTGATTGGTCGAACCATCGCTGGTAGCCATCTCCTTGGTAAGTGCCTCGGTGTAGATTGGAGGTCTCGTCTCAGGGATGCACCCTTCCACCTCTTGAAAACAGTCACAGTCACCTGAGTGTCGTTACATCTCAACTGCTATATGGTGTGATATTGTTCTTTTATTTTACTGTAGTGCATGACGACTGCTGACTTCGTCATTGTATACAATTCTAGATAGATGGGAGCAGGAATACAGCCGTGCAGGTCACCCGGCGGCTTGGGTTGGAGCAGCTGAGGAGTATCTGTTCTAGAGTGTCATGGCAACAAGGTTTCCGTCCAGGTCTCAACGGATGTTCCTACGCTAAGCACCACCTCAGTGGTTACGTCAACGCGGCCTTATTGGAACGACGACGGAACAAGGGCAATACTATAGTACTGCAATTTCCAAATAACACTCGAGGTTAGGATAAGCTAAGCGTTCCTGAACCTTCATTTTCGCGACTTACAGTGATATAATGTTCGTGAAATACCATCTCAGAAATCATAAGTTATAAAGTATCCCCAAAACCGCTTCATTCGGAAACCACTCTTGAAATAGGGTAATACATAGAAGGTCTCGTGTTTCTTATGAGCGAGATCCCAATCATGGCCTCTGAGAAAATCAATCTGGAATCATAGTAATACACCCAATAGCCGAACCTGGTCGTTCGTTCCCATCCGGTTAGACTGTTGTCATTCCCACTGGCCCAATAAGCTTCGCCGGAATTTGCTGTGACCTATCGCCAAGTGTGTCCCGTGCCAGTCTGATGATCACAGGTGACTTTGTAACCACTTCAGAACTAGCTGCTACCTCTTGCTGCTGTGCTTATACACTGCAGCCGTTTTGGAGCTGCACGATAATCAGCCTCTCTGGATTCGAGAATTGTTTTATTCAAATACGCATTTCGGACGTGATCTAAGATTTGCTGATTGGTAAGTCGCCGGTGCAAGCTTCATATTGCTTTCTGACTGATGCTTTCGTTTATCCTGCGTAGCAGTCAAGATAATCTGAAAGAACATCTACGCTAATATCGGTGATGCCTTGATGTAGATTTTAGGGAACACTGTCGGTGCAAGTCGGCAATCTTCAGTCTATCCCCATCCATACAGTAAGCCGTCACACTGTGTGTGAGTCGCACAAGCTAATTCCGGACTGGCGGATTAGGCACGAGACGTTAAAATACCCTCGATAGTATTTAAACTAGAGACCACATGTCAGCACCTCATTCACTTCATGGTGCGCTTGTGCCCCCTATACGGAGGCATCTAGTCTACCAATGCTGAATTTTTCACGAGCTCAGATTCTGGGCTTGACCTTGGAATCTATGGCATATGGTGTGTTGGCCTCATGCAATCTACGCATTTCATGTGTTCTCACCTCTTCTTAACACAAACCACCTATAGGCATGTATCTGATCCTCCTATTTGCGTGCTTGAGGGTCTTCTGGATCCGATATTCAAATGGGCAGCACGTCAGCTACATTTTCGTGACATCCTCGCTCGTGTTATTTATTCTGATTACCATGGTCGGTTTTATGTTCCTTTCTTCTTTCATGGAGAAGACCCAGCTTTGAACGCACGTCTTCCATACATCAGCACCTCGCAGTGGATATCCTACGAATCACGCAGGCATTCTCGCAGACGACTGTTGCTGAGGCCGATACCTACTACCATCAGTTCCGATCCCTTCAGAGCGTTGTGAAAACTGGGATATATACATCTGTGACTTGGGTTTCTGATGCACTCATGGTAAGTATTCGGTATTCCCCTGTTACCCGATGAGATCATAAATGATTGTAGTTATATCGCTGCTATATCGTATGGAATAGAAGTTTGCCGATTATGGTGCTTCCCTTTGTATTGTTAGTTGCTGATATAGGTGAGGGTCATATTCTTCATGGAGAGATTTAGTTGAGACCATTTGAAGGAACGGGGATATACTCCCTTACTGTTCTCTCTCAACTGAAGATGGGTGACACGGTTTTCGCAGGCAGCCAAGTACCAGCCCTACAATCATTTTTCTCCCTGACACTGGTCACAAACGGTCTCTGTGCAAGTGCGTGCATCGTACATCTTGGACAGCGCAATGATTTTGATATAAGAATATTCCCTAGATCTAATCGCATATAAGATATGGAAAACCCAGCGGTGCATGGAGCAAGCTATCCCTGGTTACGTTATGTCAGCTGGACAGCGTAGCCTGAGTCGTTTATGGATCATAATATTAGAGTCTGGTAGGTTATTTCTCCGGCGTCTGAATGGCAATAGTAATGGCTCCTCAGGTGCCATTTACTGGGCAGCACTCCTGGCCATGCTAGCAGCATACATAACAGATGCAGCCCCGGCGTTTTTGATATGCCTTGACATCGTAAGCAGCTCCCAACCTGGATAATGCGTTTCTTGTTTCTCATTCAACTCGTAGATGTCTCCTGTCATCGTAAGTCAGGACTTTTCTGTAGTTGAGATCGTTATCTAATCAATGGACAAACATACAGGGTATTGTGGTAGGTCCAACTAACAACCATCCTCAAGAGAACATTATTGATGTGAACCGTAGTTCTCTCTTATCATCGTTCGAGTCAGTCTTGGCCTCAAGCCCGATGGTACCGAGGGTCAATCATTCTCCACCGTGCTCTTGACCTCTGTTGGGCATGTAACGAGCGCAGGGATCAGCGTCGATACCTTAACGGTCGAGCGGCCTGCAACTTTGCCCAGGAACTTTTCACCAAAGTTGACGGCAACTACCCCAACGAAAGCTGGCAAGTCCAATAGTCTGAAGAATGGTAGTGAATTTCCTAGGCGCCACAAGAAGCAGATGTTTCCGGCCTTGCCTGATAGCGTTCATAAGCGATGGTGAACATCTCATCGGATGAGTGTAGCTCTATACAAGGCACCTTAAAAGCCTTACAATTATTTATTCTTCCATGTAACATACCTGTCAATCATAGCGGCAGTGGTCAATATATGATCAACCAAGCGAACTCTTGTCTAGGTTATTGTCAACTCGTCGAAGGTCGTTGTGGCATTGAGGAGGGTCTATTGACAAGAGATGCGAGAAAATCAGACCATGAGGCCCAAGCGGAGGTCCAAGAAAAAAGCTCTGTGATTCACTAAACCTTATCATCATTGTATCGAGGGCAACGGCACGCTACTACTGGCCAAATTACTTTTTGTTTGTTGCAAATATGGAGAGACTCCGAAAAAGAGAGAGAAGTCACCAAAGCGGCCAATCCGCCGCTTTACCGATCATTGGCTCAAAGCTTGGATCACACTTGCATCCTGTTACTTTACTTGGTTTGCGGTAACCTCTGCAAATTCTCGCAGCGATTTCTTTTTGAAGGGTTCCAACAAGATATGTTGTTATCAATTTTAGAGCCTCTCGTTTTCTAAACGTATAAGTCCAAGTCACCAAAGCAGGATAAAAATAAGGTTAGAGGCAGTTTGTCGCTTCGAGAGTTGGCCAATCCAAGCGCCATCAACGGATTCAACATGTTTAAAGCGTAAAGAGGGCCAATCTTGACCCTAATGGAGTAAAAAGAAACAACCTGGACTTGGGGAGGTCGAAGTTGCGGCTCTTGGATTCCACACCTCTTTCCACGAGGTGATACCCAAGCTGTGACCACTACAGCTATAAAAGAGTCCACATATCCCCCAAAGAACCAGTCATCAAGCCACCCATCCACCCGCAAACTCGAAAAAGAAACCAGTCATGTCCTCTGCGAGGTCCTCTATGTGTTCTGCTGCAGCGTCATTTACTTCAACTATAGCTGAGTTGGATGGAGAGGTGAACACACTCCTTTCTTGGACACTGCAACCGCATTTAATAGATTTGTTAATAGAAAATCATCGTGAACTACGCCGAGTTCCTGGAAAAGCACAATTTGGTCTCCCAATCAGAGGATGAGCAAGTAGATGCAAGCGCATCTAAGAAGAGACGCCCACTGATGAAGCCGGAGAACTGCCACTGTCAATATCCTTGCTACACAAGCACTGTATGCAGAAGCGAGCAGGTCTTTACGCCCCTATCGCCACCGCCATGGCACTACAAAAACTACAAGAATACCCAGGCTGCGTAAGCAACGTGTTCGAGATAAGTCAGCAGTCCTAACTGTGAGTGACAGTGACTAGACATAAGACTCCATGCTAATGGGGGTATCAGATTCGATATCAACTTGGGCTGACTCCCGAAAAACATCGAACTCCACCCACTCTTTTGTTTCTTCCAACTTGATGGATCCCCTATGGTTTATTTTCTGGATTTTGTATGGCATAGCCTGGATACGGAAATGAACATTAGAAAATAGTATTTTTTAGAGTCTCCCTCCGCCGCATTGCCCTGATGTTCTGAACTCTCCGAGAACGTGGATAGGGATAAACGAGACCAGTTATAATTTTTTTTCAAGTTAGACTTTGGCCAGTCGACGTCAGACACGCGGGTATATACCCGTCTGTTCCTTCTCGCAACATAACATACACAGACCTACCAGCCCTTTTTGGCACAACAAAAAGCCAAGACGGGGACCTTATCAATAGTAAATCGATCGGCAACATGCAGGACCCTAATCATGTCAATCCCCATGTAGGTAGTTGGGGGTAAGTAAGCCAGATTGCGGCGATTGTGTGCGCATATAAGTCACCGCATTTTTTTCTTCTTCTCTTGTTCCATTTTCTTGGGCGTTGTCTTGGGTACCCTTGGCACCACCACTTTAAGCGATTTCGAAGCAACAGTACTAGTAGAATACTTGACCTGTAAAACGGAGGCTTTTATGTCAGTCACGGCGGTTGAACCCTGTCAAAACTGAAAGCTGTTACAATCTTCTAATCCAGCGGGAATGTGTGCGGTTCCATTTTATCCCGATCTTATTGTCCCTTCCGTTAAGTCATGAGTGATAGAACGTTAGGAGCTATTGTGTTGGGCGTTAGGTGGTTTTACTAGTAATATCAGGAATAGTAAGTAGTACCTGCCACTGGCAGAAGTATTGTAGAGAAAGTTCAAGTTATGTAATCAAGTTGATTGCCGAAGTAATTGACGATCACCATCACCTTGCATGGCCTACTGTGCATGCTAGGTCTTTCTGCTTTGGCTATCAGGTGCACACACAATGTACATAAAAAAGAAAACATAAAACAAAAAGAAAACATGAAACCTCAAAGCCACAAGCACCAACCAACTGACCAACTTCAAAAAAAAAAAAATCCAAAAAATCCAATCAAAAATTCAAACCTCCTCCTCCAGCGTCCTCCCCACATTCAACACCCCTCTCCCAAACGCCGCCGACACAGCTTCAAACCCTTTCTCCTTCACCTCCGACAAGAACAACTCGTGGTTCTCCGCAAGCTGCTCATTGTTCCTTCGAATCTCCCGAATGACGCTGTGCTCGCGGGCACAGTTGGGGCATTCCCCGTCGTGCTCTCCAAGACAACTAATCAAAAAAAAAGAAAGAGAAAAATAAAGGAGTATTTAGCTACGAAAGTATTTTTTTTGACAATATTTGAGGATTACATACCGCTGGTGATAACTCTGATCACACATGAAGTGTACACTCGGCAAATCGAGCTGCCCTCCACAAGCCGAACAGCGGGTGACATGGAACACTCTTGGGTGTTCAGGATCCGCCAGCGCCGCAACCTGGCGTAGCTTCGTCGCCGTCTCCGATCGATACGACTTGGTCAATTCTTGGTCCTGGCAATGAGAAGAAGGGAAAAAAAACCACAAGTCAGGAACACGTCCCCCCTACAATGTTAACTAGAGACAATACTCACGGCATGAATCTGCGCCCTCGACTCCTTTATCCTACTCACCAACCACTCCTTCACTAAGCCTACACTCGCCACTCCATTCCGGCTGAGCACCTGTATCACACCCAACGGGGGCAATATCCCTTCCCTATTGATATGCTCCAGTATCTCCTTCACATCCGCTTGGTGTCTCGTAAGCAGCTCAGGTGTGGACGTCAAGAACCTCAAAACAAGCGGGTACAACCGCGGATTCTCCTCGCCATACATCCGCAAATGGCTAACGACACGCACAGAACAAGCTACCCCCTCAGGCGTTGTGCCATCGCCCGCCCTCTCTTTATCCATCCAATACCTCAAAATATCCTCGTACATTCCTAACCGCTCCCACAAGAGCACAAGACCATCCGTATACCCATGTCCAGAACAAAGAATAAGCGCATGTGTGGAATCGTACGGGATCACATCGCTCTTCAGCACATTAATCGCCTTCTTCCTTAGAACACTTTCCTGCAACTGCGTCTTCTCAGGGTCTACATTCGGTCCAGGAAGCGTGAGATACAGCTCCAATAGCGTATTCCACACCGAGACTTGATCCACCCGCTCCGCTTCTTCGTCCACCACGTCTTCATATAACGGAGGAACAGGTACAACTTTGATCCCTTCCTCATTAACCGTCTGTCCCCACCGGCGCGACGCAACCGTCTCAAGGAAAATTAAAAACTGCTCCATATGATCCACAAAGTGTGCAAAATACAACCGCGGTGATATCCGCTTAGTTGGTAGCTGCGGTTTACTTGCAGACTTGGGTGGTACCCCTGAAGGCGTTGACGAACGAGACAAAACAGCTTCATGTGTAGATTCATTCCTCTGATGAGATGTTTCCTGCCTCGCAGCACGAGATGGTGAGGGAGGGATCATAGTATCTGGTGGTGGTGGAACAGGAGTCGAACGCCCAATGGAGAGGTACGCGAAATATGACGACGTGGCCCCCCGCTGGTGTCCTTTCCCTGGCGGAGGTACTGCCTCTTCTGGTTCTGTCGATAGCGAATCAGTTGCGGTACATAGATCGATCAAGAGTTGTGTCGTTTCGTCAGGTAGACTGTCTAGCAGAGCACGCCCATATCGAGCAAGGTTGCTTTCAGCCTGAGGACGTTGGGTATACTAGTAAGTTTAGGTAAACATGAAAAAGAACAGAGAGCCTACTGCATCAGAACCCAACACGCGCAGATACCGTAGCGCTTCCTTGTACTTCCCAGCATCCTCAATCTGGATCCTCAGATAGTCCTCATGTCGCTCGTACTTCTTCGCTAGATACGAAGCATGTTCAAAGTATCCTGCCTGTCTACACACTCTAATCGCCGTATCCAGATCAAACGGAAGTTCTCCAGTTTCATCTGCGTTCCGTTTCGACTCGAGTTTGATAAAGCTATCCAAGCGCGATACATCTTTCAGCTTAGTGTATGTATTCAATAACAAAGTCGTGTGATCCGAATTCGCCAATCCGAGATTGTGTAATTCCTGAAGGTACGTGACGAGGTTGTGGATTCGTTGCGCGTCAAGGAACTAGGATTTGGAAACGTTTAATCAAATCATGAAACACAGGCGCAACAAACGGTTGAACAGTTGACATACTTTTCGTATCACATAACTGGCTTGTAGATGACCAATAGTTTGAATAAACTGCTGCATAGCACCATCGTAGTCCCCTTTAGTGTATAGATGGTCTCCATACTGCCGGTGAATATCGGCAATGCTAGCTTCATCCAACCCTTGCGTCTTTGCCAGGCTCAACGCCAACAAATACAGCGACTTGTTATATAGAATATCGAGCTTCCCCGCTGTGGGTTTCTCTTTCAGCGAGAGAAGCTGGACGGGGGGAAAAAAGCGCATACATCAACAAAGACGACGTCCCAAGAAGTTTAAATTGCGACTAACATCACCATCATTCGTCAAAATATAAATTTGACCCCACTGCGATATCACCTCTCTTACACCCTGAGTAAACGTCCCGTTATACGCGACATACTTGTTCTCGAGATCAAATACAGTGACTTTGGTGATATCCGATTCGCTAGCATTGGCTGTATGCGCTACATATTTCCTCACAGTTGCCGACGTTGACTGTGCGGTTGGTGTAAAAGGCGGGGAGACAATAACAAGGTAGTTCCGATGTGTATGTATCGACGACTTGTGTCCTTTTCAAAACAAATGATTCACCTCATCACGATCACCGCGCAAATATACACACAAAACTCACCTTCATAAGCATAACACGCCCCTCGCCCATCCGTGCCACACAGATAAATCGCCTCATCCCTGGCAACAATCATATCCCTCGCTCTCCAATCCATCATCGCGCACCAGAGACTACACCCAATCTCATCCACCGCCGCTGCTGCGTTCCCACTCCCCCTCCCAGATACCTGATACGACAGGACATGATTCGTCGTGACAATAAACAAATACACGTTCGGCAACTCCTCAGTCGCCTCTTTGAACCCCAGGCCCGTGATAGGCTCAGTTGGGGACTCGTGTACCGTCCGCACCTTTGGAAGCGCGGTGAGTGAAGTCGAGTTGGATAAGGATTGGTCAAGGTGGCGGTAGAGCAGGACGGTGCCGTCGCCTAGGCCAATAGCAAGGTGAGCGAGGTTGAGGGAGAGGGCGACGGTGGATACGGGGTGGATTTTTCCGGTGCTTTGTTGGAGTTTGACAGAACGGAGGAGGAGGGGTGTGGTTGAGGATTTCTCTTTTGAGGCCAGATCCCAGATTTTGAGGATCGGAGACCGGATGCCGCTTTCTTCCTACGTACATTTGAGATACGGGAGTGGTGATGGAAAGAAAGGGAGGACGCACACCAAGAGTTACAAGAATTGCATTCTGCTCCGCCATATGCGTTACGCGGCCTCCGACATGCGCGACCCAGCTGTTAAGCGACTCGAAATCTTGATTGAGTAGGTGTATGCTCCCGTGTATATCTGCTACGAGAACTCCGAGCGTGGACGATGCTACACATGATATTTCCAGCGCGGCCTTGGGAAAAGTTAACGTTATTCAGCAGATATTCTGAGTTCGAGCTGAACGAACGTTACCTTGAACAGATCAGGTGGACTCTCCGGGTCGTGAGCATCCTTAACAGGAACGATATCGAAGAATGAGAATTGTCGCCACTACAGGCAGTGTCAGCAAAATGCCTCGGGCAGCGTGATGAGCGTTGACTTACTGCGGGTGCAGCACCAACGGGCGTCGTTGCCGTCGTCGTCGTTGTTAAGGGACCAGTCGTCAAGTGCCGCATTGATGTAAGTTTCAGAAAAAGGAAGACTGCACCTCTGCGTTAGTGCTGGGGTTATCTAGAGGTCACCGCTCTGCGTGTTTGGGAAGATGCAATGACGAACAGTGGTGAACAAGAAAGGAATATCATTCCCACGCTCAACCCCCCCTCCCCAATTTCCACCCTCTGTGTTACCTTCGAGTTCAATTCCAATCCAGAAAACTACCTTGGTTGCATGCTGGAACCCGGGTCGCACTAAAAAACAAACAAGTTATCCAGTGCCTTTTTTTTTTTTCCACCAATGGATTTCCTGGGGACGACAGTCATACAGAGATAGCCACTAGGTCACAAAAAGCGCCTTTATCTATTGCTGTAGGGAGTAACAATGCCCACGTGTACTAAGATGTCCATAATCAATCCTCGCCTGTTCCTTCGCTTTACACTGTCATGTGAAACCGAAATCCACCCAACTTGAGCGGATACTTGTTATAACAATACGTGGCATTTAACATTTCTAGTCTAAAGTCGGTGGTACACCTATAGAAAGGCACACATCAACACAAGCCCAAGAAACTGAACCAGAAAACAAAAGCAAAAAAAAAAAAAAAAAAACAAGAAAGGGATTGCATAATGGGGGCACATGGAACTTACTCAGGCAGGATTGGCTCTGGCTCAGAGTATGTATGACGACGACGGTCAAGTGTGTGGTCCGTGTGTTTCCCAACCTTCACAGTATGAGTGTTGTTAACCTTTTGAAAAAATTAATAAGTACAACTCAGTCATCATATCAAGTACAGTATGACGGCTTACATTTTTGATCATTGATGCAGCACTGACGTTTATGGAACCAGCCAATAAACCCGCCAAAATGAATTTACCAGAGAAGTTACGCATTATCGGAAAAAGAGTCCAGCTACATATCGACGTAAGTGAAAGACAAAAAAAAATAAAGGACAAGTAAACGTTGATAAACTCACCTCAGTCGTAAAGGCAGATGGGAGTGCGGACGAACTCCGAGTCATCGTAAAGCCACAGATATTTAGTGATAATAAACTGTACAGTTGTCGCGGTACTAGTAGGAAAACATAATAGGAGTTGAGGGCGAAACCGTTTCAGCTCCTTCCAAGGCTGGTGACCTGCTCTATTCCCATGATGCGCCCCGTTCTTCTAGATGCACCCAAGCAGTCACAATCAAGCCAAGCTGTTAGATCAGTAGCTAGTTTTATGAGTGTTCTATGGCCTTACATACCGGTTGTCAAGTGCCGCATTCAAGTTGATGCATGTTTCAGGCACCACTGTGTTACAGTAGTGCTGGGTATCTAGGGGTCACCGCCCCATGTGTTTCGGGGTAGATGCAATGCATTAATGACAAATAGTGGTGAACGAACAAAGGAGGTTGCGTGGTGAATGGCAAAGTGGGCCAAAGTGGGGGGCCACTCTGTGTGTTCAAATAATAACAATGGCCGCATGTCCGAACAATGATGAACATTGGAGTCTACACAAAAAAAAAAACAACATATAACCCTATATCGAATCTATACAACACTCTACAAAAAATTATATCAGATTCACAACTATCCAAACAATCCATGTCCATATAATCCCTATCCAACATACCCTACTATACACCTACTCTACACAACAATCCCCAACATCTCCCTCTTCGCCATCACCTCATCCCTCAAAATCGTAACCCTACTATCCAACCTCGACGACAAATCCGTCGTCTGCGTCGCAGCCGCAAGCGCCTGATCAAGCTTCTCCTCCGCTCCTTTCAACGTCCGCGCCCACGCCTCCTTCCTCTCAGGTCCCAAACTCACCCTCGACTTGGTATCCTCAGAAGCAACAGACGCGTCCGACTGCACCACAGGCTCTCCATTAACCCGTACCTGCACCTCCGGCTCAGATTCCACCTCCGAATTCTCGTGACTGCTACTGCTATTCACAGTTGCATTATCCCTCGCATCTTCCTCTTTCAACTCCAACACAGCCATCTCGAACAATGCCATCCCAGCAACCCAAGTACTCACTTTGATACTCGGGACCCTCGAATATGCATCGTTCAAATAATGTCTCGCCGTATCAAAGTCCCCAATAGTACGGTAGTTCACTCCAAGTAATAAAGACCGGATCGCTACCTCGTCAGGCGTATCGAGGTCGACTGTGTCTGTGTTATCGACGGCCACTGTGGCTGGTGCAGATTGGGTGGAGCGTATAGATGTGGATGTGGCAGTACGTTGTGGTTGTGGAGGGGGTGTTGGGGGGGATGATTGGGACACTGTTGGGGGGGGAGTTACTGGTGGCGTCAGTTTGAGCCACTCCTCGATGTGGGTCTTGCAGATTGAAGGATGTATTCTAGAATGGCTGTTCCAGACTGTCGTGGTCTAAGTAAGGGAGGGAAACATATGTCAGAGGCCACTCACATATACTAATTTCTGTATCAAGGAAATACAATCAGTTCCGTCGTAAAAAGGTGAAGAAAAGGCATTACCTTCCGCTGGGGATATTTTTATACATTCCACATATTTCGTCTCGTCCCCTCCTCTCCTCCGTTGTTTCTCCTTATAAAACTCAACTACAAAAGTAACCATGAAACAAAGACCCCACACGAGAGAAAGAGAGAGACACATACGCTTCTTCTTGATAAACACCTCAGTCGGCGGAGCCTTCCCCGCCACCTTTTTCGCAATCAAATTAGGTATCTCATCAATTAACGTTTGCGCCTTGTCCAACTTCCCAAGCGAGATATAACAGCCTAAACAATACTTAGTTTATAAACTCAAAACGAAGATAGATTTAAAACCTAACCTGCTGCAATGAAATGATAAGTCGCATGACTCCAGCTATTCAATTCTTTCATCTCCTGAAACTTTTCTGCAGCCTCTTCATACCGCCTCTGCGCGAGCAGAGTCCAAGCGAGCTCAAACACCAACTATAAAAGATAAAGTACCCCACTCTGCATCAAAGATAAAATGAAGACTTACAAGCATATCAGCCTGTTTGAATCTATGCACTCGTCCTGGCTTCAAGCCATCTTGAAGAATGGCAATCGCACCTTCGGGGTCACGTCCCATACGAATAAACTTGGCCTGTTGTCCATCCGCATTTATAAAACAAGCCAGACATGAGAGACAAGAAACTTTACACGGTTCAGGATCCACAAAGCCCCCGTTGGATATCGAGACAAAAGACTGAAGGTTCGAGTCAACAAAAAAAAAAACGCACCCAAAAAGAAATGTAGATTGAAACCTACCCATCCACAATAACGCGGTATTCATTCAACAACCGTTGTTCATTAGCTTGCCAGCCACCCATCAGGAGCACGAGACCTTGGTATGTCATTAGGACCAATCTAATTATTGCAATGTAAGCCCAAGGAAACACAATCCGGACTAGGACTTACCCAGCAAACACAGAATGGACATCTTTCTTAGCTGCTGACACAGCAAGGGCATGTAACGCCAGCTTCTTGTCATACTTGAACCCCAAAAATCCCACCATACGTTGAACCTTCTTCGGTAAGACGGAGAATACGAGATTGAATAGCCCATAACCTGTAACTGATGAGAACAAGTTCATCAGAAAAAGAATGCGAGACGTACCAAACGCTGTCCCAGCAACAATAAGCTCCTCCACAGGTCCATCGGGCAGGATCAATTTAGGTGTCTGTGGTTCGCTCAATGCGCCACCTGTAAGGGAATTGAAAGTGGATCCTGTGAGACGGCTGAATAGACCTCCTGATGCGGAACGAGGAGTTGGGGGTGCGGACCGGAGACTGATGCTGGACCGATTGTGAGGACGCAAGGGTGTCTCATGGCCCTCGAGACCGCTCGGGAACACGGTCCTGTAGAGCTTGGTGAACTTTGAATGGGCACTGAGATGGGTGGTCTACGATGAGCAATAGAATAGAATCTATCAGACAAGGTTACCTGTTCAGGGAATACCTGAAGATAAAGTGGGGTGACATTCAATTTATCATAAGGTACTATATATAGTCTTAACTCACAGGCACTGAATGTATCCCATGTATGATTCGCTATTATGGTTTAAGGTAGCCAGGGGATGGGAATAGATTAATATTTAAGTGATGAAAAGATCGGAGATGGTACTAAGGAGGGGGGAATTTAAACTGACCTGAGAGCATGTACTAAGCCGGAAAGAACGGTAGCATCTGCGATGAGAATCTCCCATTCAAGTCCTGGCGGGAATCGAGTTGTCGAGCATGACTTGGCCTGCTTGAGTTGCTTCTTTGCACCAGCTTCAGCAGCTGCAAGACTTGTTGCGGCATCTTCCATAACAGCACTCTTTGTAACAAAAACGTCATTCAACAAGATGATCTGAGTGGGAGAAAAGTGGGCAACACACCTCCATACCTAACGCGGCTTCTAAGAAAGCACACACACCCAACCCAAGTAAATGAAACGAATCGTCATTTCCCTCAAAGACTTCCCGGGCCGAGGCGATATCGTTCGAAAACACATAGTCGAACCCCTTTGTTGCAGATTTCAATTTAGCAAGCTCGACATTTGTTGTTGTAGTGTCCGTTCCTTGTTCAAGCTTGGTATCGCTGCTCGATGGTGGCATAAGGATCTAGTAAATAAACTTGGGGTATAGCAATCTAAGCTTTGGTAGTTGATCAAAGATAGAAGGGAAGGGTGAGGTATACAGTAGAGAGAGTAACAAAGGCCGCCACCCACGTACAGTGGCATTTCCTAAAATGGGGATGAATAGGAAATTCCGATCATGCCGGTCCGATAGATGACGGACACGACGGCACTGGTTTCCCACGGTGTTTACCCCGGACTTGAGAGTGACTTGTCGCTGTGTGTCGACAGCATACACGCCTCACCACCACCGTCATCACCAATGACGATCAGGACGATAAACGTATCAAACCTCAAAAAGGTCAAAAACTCTGTCATAGGCAATCCATCAGCCAAAAGACAGATGGCACAAGACGAGGCATTTATAAGGAAGTAAGTCCAGCAAACACAAACCATCCAAACTCCTAGCGGCCGTCGCCCATACAGAACTTAGGCTAGTAGAATCTCTGAACAGGCTCTCACCAGAGACGGTGTTAGAGCCACAAGGTTCTCAAGATGACATGCGGATCGAAGCTGCGCATATCATCTCGTCCCTTTCCTATGGTGTGTGCTGCCACGCAAATCACTGGTTGTAATGCTAATCATCTGTATCACAAACACAGGTCCAGCTAACGCACTCGCGACTCTACTCCACGCAGGCGCGCCTCAAGCTATCCTATATGCAATCTCCCGCTTCGGCCCCACTGACCCAGCAGGCCTCCGGGCGGCGTTTGCACGGGCGCTCCGCGCACTGTCCACTTCCATGGCCGACATCGTGGGCCCTTCTCAATGGGGCTTATCTCCAGACTACTCTGGCATGAGCATAAGGGAAGAAGCAACGAGAGCAGTAGATCTGATCTTTCACGTGCGTTTCTTCTCTATTATATGCAATTCTTTCTTTTCTTTTCTTTTCTTTTTTTTTGCTTCCATTTGGGTAACAAAACTCGTTGCTGATTGCTTCAATTCAAAACGGGACCTACGGCGTTCCGCCCCTTCCTTTTCTTTTTGATATGCTCTTAAAACTTTTACGCCCTTGCTGATCAGGGCTCGCTCGCACTTAGACCGATTCCCTGGATGTCTATCTTCCCCTACTCAGTACATCACTCTCCTCTCCCTCCACCTCAACACCTACATCAACATCGATTGCCCAACTACTCGCATCAGGAATCCGTACAGAAGCCCACCGCACCGTCATCTCCGAATGGCTCCCCCCAGCCGATCGCGCAAGTAACTCTAGAGCAGCAAACAAAAGCCGTCGATGGGAAAAGGCCTCCATAACCGCCAGCGCAAATTCCCCAATTAGATACGGAGGATGGGTTGCAATGACGCTGTCTGGTCTGCTCGCCAGCAGGGATATCAAGGTACGCGCATATACCCATAGATCTGTACACACAGATCGTCTTCATCCCGATTGCAAAGCTACAAGAAGCTGCGCTCTCTGCGCTGGCTGCACTGGCAAAGGACAACCCTTCTGTTGCTATCCCGCTAACAAAAGCTCCTTTAGACCGGGAAGGTACGCTGAGTATACCTTTCTCCCAACCTCGTCGAGTCAAAGCTCTTTTGACAGGTCCTTCGGTTCTATCCAAGATCCTCATGCTATCAAAATCAAAACCTATAGACGTCAAACTCGCCGCTTGTCTCGCCGCAACACACATCTATCGCACCGCCTTTCCTAATACACTGCAATTCTCTACCACAAACGGCGAATACGACTCGTGTCCACATACGATAATGCATGTCCTAATCAGAATGTTGAGTATCCAAGCCGATGAGTATTCAATGAACCACCAGATGCGGGCTTGCTACATCATGTGTTGGTGTTCAAACGTGCCTGCTTCTGCCCTTGTTATATGCGCTTATGTTTCATTGTCACAGACCATCTTGTTCATGACGATCAAACACTTAGCCTGACCGCCTTTGAGCGAGGTTGTATAGACACGCTGGCTGCGCTCATCAAGTCCATTACACCACATGAAGGGACAGAAGAATGGGGAGAAGACGAAGCCGAGAGTTTATCATCTTTACGTGAAGTGCGTCTCTCTTCCCCCTTTCTTTCAAGTAGAGAATAGCTAGACACGATGACTATCAAAGGCTGCATTGACTCTCGCTGCCTCGCTGTCCCTATTAACCCCAGAAATCCGGAGAGCCGTCACAGATGAGCACAAGCTACTTCCCCATATAAAGGCATGTCTGCGGCATAGACACTTTGGTGTTAGATATGCTGCGTGTCAATGTATTCGGGGAGTGAGCAGGTCGGTACAGGTGCTGAGAACAAACTTGGTGGATAGTGGAGTTGGTGTTGCTGTGTTTGATATCGTGATGAGCGCTGGTACGAAGGGTGAAGGGAAGAAAGAAAAGAAGGAAGAGAAGGAGAGACCGGAAGAAGATAGACGGGTGTTGTGTGCTGCTCTGACGGTGGTATGTAATTGTGTTAATGACTTTTCACCGTTGAGACCAGTACGTGTGTTGTGTCTCAGATGTGATTGTCCAGGCTGATACGACGAGGTTGATAGATTTTCCTGGCGAAAGGACTGTTGGCACAGCTAGTGCATTTTGTCAAGACGGACGACGAGTTGAGGAAAGATTCGCTGTGGGCGTTGAAGAACCTCCTTACGAAGACGGCGCTGGATGAGAAGCGGCAGTTGATGGAGTGTTTAGGGTGGAACAATCTCGTTGAGTATGTGTGCCAAGTCTGTTTTTGAAACGTGGTGCTTACTTGTGCAATAGTCTATTTAATCATTCTGATCCTAGGGTTCAAGAACAAGCGTTTAGTATCGTACGGAATTTATCAGAGAACGAAGAAGGAATTGAACTGGTCCTTCAACAAGTTGGCATTGAAGTTCTCCTTACGCACATCGTGACTGCACTTGACTCTGCAGAGGACGATGTGACGCAGCAAGCTTCCCTGGTGCTAGCAAACCTGGTTAATGGGAGCGACATCAGCTTTATTACTCGACTAACAGTGTTTCCGAGAATGCTGACCGTGTTGCATTCGTGTGTGGAGGGAAGGAAGAATGAAGTTCGAAGACCTATTGTTTCGGTTATTTATGAAGTTGCTAGATGTGGGGGGAGGGAGGGTAGGAGAAAGTTGGAGGAGGAAGGGTTTACAGGGACGATGAAGAGGATTGTGGAGTGGGCTGGACCTGGACCGGGACCTGCTAGTCCGGGTTCAACAGGGGGTATGATGAGCCCACGAAGTTTGGGCACGAGTAGGAGTTTGAGTGTGAGTCCTGGAGGGAGGGCGGGACCGTTGCAGAATTATCAGTTACAGAGTGGTGGTGGAGGACAACAAGGACAACAATCACAATCACAACGAGAACCAAGGATGGGTGGAAGTGAGGAGGATAAAAAGTTGATGAATTTGGCGAGATTGGCGTTGGATTGGTTAGAGCATGGAGACATTTATGCAAGTCATTGATGATAATGATTTGGGTTTTATTGTACTGTAACTGTAGCAATTACCCGTGGGATGGTTGGTTCCCGGACCGTGCCGGGATTTGTGTAGGTGTGGTGGTGTTGTTGGTTTTGGGGACGGTTGGTCAACGCTGTTTTTATATTCCACCTCTCCTCCACCTCTTCCTTTACTCTTCCATGGCCTCTCTTGCTCGTTTTCGTATTCCCCGTAGACTTGTAAGTGCTCGAAAAATAATCCCACCCCTCCCACATTATTGTTCCCATTCAATTCCTCCCCCCTCACTCCCTCAACGCGCGCACGTATGGTCTTATACTGAACTTTCTCCTTTCCCTAGCCCCTTCTTCACGGTGTCCGGTCCATCCAAACAACAGCAGACACAACCCAACTCCTCCAAAACGCACCCTCCGACGACCCCTCCGTACCCTTCACCGTCAAACTCCATGAAGACTCATTCCACACGTTCAACTGCGACAAGCCCGAGTTGGAGGTCCAGGTGACCAAGGAGCAGCTATTGACCATGTACAGACAGATGCAGACGATGCGTCGGATGGAGATGGCTGCGGACGCGTTGTACAAGGCAAAGATGATTAGAGGGTTTTGTCATTTGGCTATTGGACAGGTAAAGGTTTTTTTGGTTGTAGTCCGTTTGCTCATGTTCTTGCCTTTTTGACTTTTTTTTTTTTTTTTTTTTCTTTTCGACGTTCGACTTTGTGTATTACGTCATTGTTCGATCCCGTTGTATTCCGTGTGTGGTTGGTACGTTTAGGAGGCCGTGTCTGTTGGTTTAGAGCATGGTATCAGACCCGACGACCGCGTCATCACCGCATACAGATGTCACCCCTTCGCCGTGATGCGCGGGGGCACCGTGACAGGTGTCCTCGGCGAGCTACTCGGACGACAAAACGGCATGTCGCATGGTAAAGGAGGTTCTATGCACATCTTCACGCCTTCATTCTTCGGCGGGAACGGTATCGTGGGCGCGCAGGTACCCGTCGGTGCTGGTGTTGCGTTTGCGCAAAAGTACATGGGGGAGAAGAACGCCACGTTTGCGTTGTATGGGGATGGGGCGAGCAACCAGGGCCAGGTGTTTGAGGCGTTTAATATGGCCAAGTTGTGGAATTTACCGGCGGTGTTTGTTTGTGAGAATAATAAGTATGGGATGGGGACGCCTGCGGAGAGGAGCTCGTCGAACACGGCGTATTTTACGCGGGGTGATAAGATCCCGGGTCTTCAGGTGAGCTGGCAAAAAAAAAAAAA
>KZ302164.1:0-39233 GCA_002554575.1 Amanita thiersii Skay4041 | reverse complement strand
TCTCGCTCTCATTGCTTGAGGATCTACCTAGAGCATCGCTCTACCTAGTGACCAAGCATATCTATATCTTATCTAAGTGGTGGTCACCTTGCCATTGCTGCTTCTCTTTGAGAGTCCTATACTTGGTCTTTGGCTTACTGCCTGAGCACTGAGATAGATGTCCCTTACAATATACCTGGTCTGTAGTGTATAAAAGCCATGTATTCTGTAGCTAGAAAAATAATGAACTTTGTTCTCTCAATTGTCAAGCCTTCATCTCCTCTTGAAACATCACTACATGCTACTCTACTTTTCTACACCACTCTAGATTGTAAGTGAAACTCTTACTTAACTAGCTGCTGTGTGTTGCTGTTGTTGTCCTCTCAACAAGAATATCACAGTGATATCATGCACAGCCATATGCAGTTACCCCAGGTAGAAACACATGTAGAATATTGGTCTGTGCACATACTTTTGTACAATATAAAAGAGGACTATTCTGTGTCCTAGCAATACAAGTTCTTACAGAGCTTCTAGTGTAGCAAAGCAGCTAAGCTAACTTGTAAGTTGGCTTCCTAGCTACTAGCTTCCCCTAGAGATTAGCCTAGCATCTAGTGCAGGCATTCCAGACTGGGCAACTCCCTCTGGGAGCCAATCTTCTCAACAGTTAATAAAGGTATGGATCCAAAGTGGATTACTGGGACCAATGGCACCCAAGCTGTGCAAGGAACTCAAGTAATCTAACTGTATAGATGTACCATATACTATATATTTACTGTATATAGTATATAAACAAAGGTATATGTATATACAAACTAGGATATACATATACAATATGATTGGAGTGTTAGTTGTCACTTCGCTCCAATCCGGGTCAGATTTTGTTTTTTTTTTTTCTTGGTTGGCACGTGTGCTGCGTGGGAATGATGACTCGCACGCTGCTGCTGCTAACTGGCTAACGCAACTACTTGGTTACATCCTTTTCTCATTTTATGTCTTCCTCTTCCTCCTCGGCGGCTGCGCCTGTATCGCGCTCGCCTTCACCGCACACTCCAGAAGCGTCCGACTCTATTGACCCTGTCACCATTCAAAGTGATATCGACATTAATTCGTCTTGGTTTATATCCTCCAATGGTGCAACAAAGATTCATCAACCATGGGATGAATCACTATTCTTTCTTACGCCAGGCAAATCAGAGGATGATCAAATGCTTCACTTGGACGACCTTATCGAGCCGCACGCCTATCATGAGTAAGTTGTTGGTTTTGGTGTCGACTCTTTTTTCTTTTCGTACTTACTAAAATGCACCACAGTCCATCATCACCTGGTGCTAGCTCTTCTCAGATTGGCTCGCCTCAGACACACAACGCTACGTCCCGCATACAGCGTACTAGAGAAGACTCTTCGTCCCATAGTATTCCATCAAGTAACCACCCGATACCCTCGCGAAATATCCCCGCAACCTTGACGAAACCCGTCCCCCCTCCTGCTACGCTCCCACGTAAACCTGATCCATCGTCTATTAACGCTCGTATTGTGTATCCCCCGAAAGACTCGTGTTTCAAGTAGGTGACAGGTCTGTCATTCGGCGTGCATACCTTGATGCCCGTTTAGTCTGCCTATTTTATTCCCTAACATCCCGGAGAATGGCACTAAATCTCGTGTCGAGACTCAAGTGAGGGTGACTGTAGATCTGGCTGAGCCTAATTTGTCTACAATTCCATACAAGTATGATCGAGTGGGATCCTGGAAGTGGCTTAAGCTTCCATCAGGCACTGCAACAAAACGCCGAACACGTAAGCAAGGCAAAATTGGTATGCATCTGTGCTCTGTATTGTTTCATCTTGACTGATTGCGGCCAGATCCCGAACCCCAAGACATACTCCACTTATCTGTGTATGTTACATGTGCAACTCCACCACATAACCGAGTATTTAGCTGTACCAGCTGTCAAACACGAGAGGTTATTCTTAGCAGCTCTTCCCTGATTGTTACTGAGTATCTTCCATAGGCCAAACGAGTCGCTAAAAAGCTTGCAGCCCGAGTGAGACCTGCTCGTTCTGATTCAGAGTCTAACGATGATCCATCACGACCACATGGGCGAAGTAAGCAACAGGAGGATACCACTAGTATCATTCAGTTCAATTGTGCAGAAATTCTGGATTTCTCGACTGGGTCTGTTGTCCTCCCGCTGCGTATCACTTGCTATTGCCGACACCATCGTGAAAAGACTGGATTTCTTGTGAACATGCAAATGTCGGACCATAATGGGCGTGTCATAGGCTTTGGTCAAACGAAGCCTATTATGATAACTGATGATCACAAGACTGCATCTTCACATTCCCGAAATCTCGATTATTCTCACACATCTGTTAGTGGAGATCTCGACTGGTCTCAAATTGCAGTAGCAACCAATGGTGCTTGTGTATCGGACGGTCGAGTGTCAACCAGGCGCAATAAGAAAGAAACCAATTCTTCGGGTGTTGGAAAGAAGCGTCCCAAACCATACGACTCTTCAGCCAAACCCACCCGTCCTTCAAGAGAAGGCAGCGTTTCCAGTCTACCTTCTCCCTCTGCAGCACCATATTCACCATTGCCAGGCACGAGGTCGCCAACACCTTCGAGTCTGATTTCACAATATCTTGCCCCAGATTCTGGTATCGTGCCTTCTATCTTTAGACATTCTACGGATGCTTCAAAGTGTTCGACTCCCGACATTGCTGCACCTGTTCGTAACCAAAGTCTGGAAATGGTACCTGAGCTCGAGTCGCAAGAGGGACCTGCTATAATTCAACAGCCGTTTCCTGCCTCTTCTAATACAACCACTATGGTTATTGAGAACCAGGGCCTCGTTATGCCACATCCTCATCCAATGCCTTTCATGTTCTTCGACCCGTCATCTACGCGTCCCCAATCTGTTGCTACTCCTCTCCCTACCATTCACCGTCTTGTTCCTAACGTAGGTCCAACCCATGGAGGTATCGAAGTCACAGTCCTTGGAGCCAATTTTCTCCCAGCAATGCAGCTTAGATGTATCTTTGGTGGAGTGCCCGCTAGTTCCACTCAGCGGTGGAGTGACAATACGCTTGTCTGTATATTACCTCCTAGAGGTTCTCCTGGAGTTGTCTCTGTATGGATTGACAATTACCATGAAGAACAGCCTACTTCCGCTGCCCCTCTTTTCACCTATTCCGACGAGTCAGACCGGACGTTGTAAGTTTTAATTGCAGAGAAATCTTCTATCACTAAAGTTTCCCTTCAGAATGGAGCTAGCACTTCAGGTGGTTGGCCTTAAGATGACTGGTAAGATTGAAGATGCCAAAGACGTTGCAATGAGAATTGTCGGTACCGCTGGTGAAAACACCACAACAGAACCTCAACAGGGCGACAGCAGCTCGGTGATGCAATTGTCCACGAGAAACATGGCAAGCACCCGAGAGATTCTTCCTCTGTTGTTGAATCGCAACCGTGTCGCTGAGAACTTCGAAAATCTGATCATTGACTTTTTGACCCTCCTGGATACACCCCTTGAACATGGCGGGCATCATTCGATCCAGACTATTGATGCAATTTCCCACCCATCTGTTACAGGCCAAACCCTTTTGCATTATGCAGCAAGCTTGAACTTTGACTCACTAACGCGCTTCTTGGTGGAGCATGGGGCTGATCTCGATGCTCGAGATCTTAATGGCTTCACGCCTTTACATTTTGCCGCACTTGCAGGGTCCAAGGACTGCTTGCAAGAACTGTTGGAAGCAGGAGCTGATAAAGAAATCGTTAATGCAGTTGGAAAAATACCTGCAGAAGTTGCGCAAGATAATGTGCTCGAGTTATTCCAAGAACCGGAATCTGATAGTGATAGTGACTTGATGTCCCGTTCTGACGATGAAGAGGCTGTATGGGGCGATGGTGAAGAAGACGCCACCTTACAAATGCCCTATCGTCCAGTGAAACGTGCCTCTAACCGAAACCTTAGACGTGCAGGAACCTCGGGAAGTGCATCCCCGGTATATCCAAAGTCATCAGACACATCAAGAACAGCAACCCCTCCAATAATGGATAATGAAGAGAGGATTTCAGTATGCAAAGAAGAGAAGAAAGCTCATGTGGATGTTAAGCAGACTGCCTGGTTCATGGAAATGCTTCAACGTACCTTTGCGCAACTCCAAGCACCACAAGGCATCATACCCAATATACCGCAATTGCCACTACCTAATCTGCCACATCTACCTGATCTCTCTGCAGTGCCATGGAATTCGTTACCGCAAATACCAATTGTTTTCCCTGTGTTTGTGCCTATGCCTGGATGGCCATCATTCCTCCAGCACCATACCAATGACAGTAAGGAGGGAGATGTTGATGGGACCAAAGGCGTGAGCGCCGGCGCTCTTCGTACTGCGCAGGAGTTCCGTGCCTTTTTGGAGAAATGGGTGGCGTTGGCAGCACCTGGTGTCAATCAACAAGGACGAAATCAACAACCCGATGATGCCCCACCACCTAGATACACTCCCAGGGCCGAAGCCAACGAAGGGAATGATCCAGAAGTTTTGGATGCAGATGAAGCTCCTGGTCATGTGAGTGCAGGAGCTGCGATATCAATTGGTGAACAAGTGGAATCCTCGAATGCTTTACGCCCCGTGCAGTCATTGGAAATACGACCTGTTGGCTACGGGCAAGTTCAGCTTACAGACCAAGAGGTCAATGCATATGGTTATCAACCAAGTGCAAAGCAAGCGCAGAAACTACAAAAGAAACGTGAGTTCCCTTGATGATAAATGCTTTTTGGTCACTTATCTTTCTTAATACCCTAGATGACCGTATGCTAATTGTTTTCTGGCTTCCGATTTTGTTTTGTAAGTCCTTGGATCGTGAGTCATTTGATGGTCAACTAATATTGGATTCCAAGTATCGTGCCTCTGGGCTTTCTACAGTGTTGTAATGTTTGCATTTCAGGCAGTTAAGACCTTCCTTCCATTGAAGACACCTATCCGCGGATAGACTTGACCATATTTTTTCATACAATTCATCATTAATTCAAACTCTTTAACCATTGACATATCGTTATGTACTCTTGGTCTATTCTATGCGTTCCCTTTGATTTCGATGCAATATTGATTGATTCTACTGGTAGAAAGACTTGTAATGCTAGACTTGTAACTTTGTTTGGATTTGTTGAGACAGACATTGTCTGTTGTGAACTAGGAGTCGCATTTCCAAGCCCTTGTCTCCCCAAATCCTACCATATCCCACCCACTTGTTAGCATCATGAAACGCGGTGCAGAAAAGCAACTTACCAAGGACGACACATCCGATGAAGAAGCAGACGTGAGTTTGCAGTAGCCATTGTATCTGCCTGCTGTTCACGCGTCAGCTATACAGGAAGCACCTGAAACGTTCAAAAAAGCGGATGAAGCGACTTTACTAAAAAGAGAGTCAGTACTGGTTTGTTGGTGGCTTGTGTGAGTTTGACGAATTCTATACCACCTAGGATTCGTGGTTTACCGAAGCGCGCTCTCGCTGGACCACGAGCCGCCACCATGACAAATGGCTCACCACCAGCTGCAGAAGTTTGTTTCCCATTTCGTGGAGCTCAAAATATTATTGACACTTCATCCTAGACGTCGACACCAAAATTTGCTGGATTCGCTGGCTTTGGGACGACAAATAACGTTAACCCCTTCACCTTCACCGCACCTCCTTCCAAGCCTACACGCCTACTGAATCTTCTTCAATCTTCATCGCAAAACTCACTAAACTCACAAACACAGCCCTCTACTGCTCCTACACCATTCTCAAGCCCTTCTACTGTGTCTACTACGGCATCAAATACTGCGAAGACACTGGCGACATTCCTTGGTTCCAATGAACCAACGTCAAGTGATTCAACGCCAGCGGCAACTGGCACTGTAAGCAATTTACCATTCCCTATTACTAAAACTGCAGCCCCTGCCCCTGCCACCGGGTTGCCATCCCCTTTCGGCAAACCACTAGCACCTCTATCTTCATTCTCATCTACTGCAGTAGCACCTCCCTCTGCTCCACACCCCTCATCTTCCACAACTACGAGCAGTTTAGGTGCAAAGTCGGATGAAGCAGCTGTCAAATATTACTCTGAATTACGCGGTCTTAACATATCTGTGCTTGCTGCTATCACAAAGGCAATTCAAGATGATCCATTTATAGATCTTGTGCAAATCCTTGAACAGTATAAAAGCAAACGAAGCAGCGTCGAGAATGGATATCAAACGTCTAAAACCAACACTACGACCAGGACTGAGTCTGCGCCCCTTCCTCAGATGCCTGCGCCTCCTGCAGCTTTCAAATTCGGAAGCAAGGTATTTGACATGGGTGCCCATCCAGTGAACGATAATAGTGGGAAGGGCGGTTTCAAGCCCATATTGCCTACTACCACGTCCGCAGCAACTCTATCCTCTCCATTCAAATTTCCCTCAGCTTCTACTTCCTCCGAGCCGTCAACTTCTATCTCAAATGCTGTCGATCAAAAGCATACACCTTTCAGCAGCTCGCCTTTTACTTTTGGTGCGACCACATCTGCTGCTTCGACAACGTCTCCAACACCGCTTTTTGGCAGCGGATCAAAGTATGAGTCATCTTCAGCATTCACATTTCCTCCTTCATCGTCCACCTCGACGTCAGTAGGAGCATCTTCTACTGGTTCAAATAGCACTCTAGCCAGTCCTTTCTCAAAAGGAACTTCAGCATTTGGTGGCTTTGGAAAAACAGTGGGAAGTGGTACACTCGGCAATCCTGTCGGTTTTGGCTTTGGAGCTGCGACTTCTAAAGGTTTAGACAGTGATGCTGAACAAAAGGAAACTGGGTTTACTTTCAAACCGTCAACCTCCTCGTTTGGTGTGCTGGCCACATCAAGTGATTCAAAAAAGACTGAAGATGGTGATGAAGGTGGGAACGGGGATGGCGATGCTAGTCCCGGCACAGACGATGATGCAAGCACAAAAATCAATGCTTCGAGCCCAAGTCCGCATGATGTCGAAGGTGAAGGGGAGGAGAATGAAGAGACTAGGCACTCTGTTAAACTAAAAGCATATAGACTCAAAAAGTCGGATGAGCCAGGAGGCCCCAGCTGGATAGAAATTGGTGTTGGTATGTATATGATTTATGTCACTGCTTCACAAATCTTAATGTGAACAGGTATGTTCCGATTGAAGAAACATAAGGAAACAGGCTCAAGTCGTGTGTTGTTACGGAACAGCACCACAGGAAAGGTCAACTTGGTATGCTCATTTGATAGTTTTCTCGTATGAATGCCTCAAGACTCTATGATACAGAACTTCCTTCTCTACTCCGGTCTCAAGGCAACGCAGAACAAGAAAATGGTCACCTTCGTGGGTCATGACAATGGTACTTCACAAACATACAATGTCCGACTTGCAAGTGAAGATCAGGCCCGAGAACTTAAAGAAGCTATTGAGAGAGAGGTAGCTCAAATTAAGCCAAAGATCGACTAGCCCTCTACATCTGGTTTATTCGATATATCTCTCCACATTATCATATTTGACATTGCATACTCCGTGATTCTTTTTTTTTCTCCTGTACAAACCCGTTACTCACGATTGTCCCGATAATTAATACACTATGAATAGTTCACTTGCAATTTCACCCCAGGAGCTTACTTGCCGTTGAAATGACTCTGGGCATTGTGCCAGATAGAGTTGAGAACGAATGCTTCGCTGAGAAGCATCTCTATTTCATGATCACCCCAGTCCTGTGTTGGTAAAGATTGCAGAAACATGATAATGCCCTGGTAGCATTTCAGTCAATCATGGTACCATTCATTGCGTTCTTGAAAGATACCTGAAAATCCATTTGCCGCAGTTTCTCACTCCATTTCACTAAAAATGCAGAGCACACGTATAGATGGAATTGGGAAAAAGCGTCAGCACCTTCGGCCTAGAAGCTAATGAGCTGACGTTGATACTAAACAAGAGATTTACTCACCAGGTATGTATCCCACATCCTAATTGTATTCTGCACACTAATCTCTCGCATTAGCAGGCAATTCATCCACCTGAACGCGAATTGCATGAATTCTACATTCTGTGATTCCAGATGGGCATATAATGGTGCTGGATTAACCACCTCAGCACGACCACTACATTGATGACCGCGAAGACAGACCATCAATTCGGGCCACAAGTTCTGCCATCCTTCGTACACTTCTCTGTATACCTGGTTGTTGAGAAATGTAATTGTCTTGAATACCATCTAATAGACGAGAAAGACACCAGAAAGAGTCGGCCTCGATGGCATCTAAAACGTTTTTGGGTAATAGTGCGGGATCAAATATTTCTGGATCCGAATCTGCATACGTGACGTTAGCTAGTCAGAAAGCAAGATTAGGAGAGGTGATACCGATATATGCCGACAAGAAGACTTGAAAGAAGGGAGTAACGAGATCGTTGATACCTTGTACGTAACCACTTGCTGGATGACGGAGTGCCCATACATATAGGATACGCTCTAGGCTCTACTCAAAGCGCTCAATGATGTGCAATATAGGTAAAAGTTGTAGCCCTACCCGCTGTGTAGCAGCAAACATCCACAGTCTAACTCCCGGTCTCGTCCGGGGGACATCAATTTCAATCTGATGCCATATCTGTTGATCCAAACCTTCCCTGTCACGAGCAAATGCAACCTGAACAAGAGAAAGATATTCTTCACGCTTTCTCGCTAATGTTGACGAGCGCAATGGCGTCGGAAGAGGGAGGTAGCCCTTGACGATACTCAGAACAGAACCCTACACCAAGAGAACCAGCATCAAACTTGCCAGCAAAAGTTGCCACGCCATTGGTCGGAAATCAGGTGGTATACCAGACCAAGCGAGCTTTCGCAACTCAACTGGATGTTTGATAAATATATAGAGAACGCAATGAATAATTGGAGCTTACCAGGGTTTACGTCCTGGCTAGATAGACAGTCAACGAATTTGTATCTTCGATTTGTGCGAATCGAACGCTCGCGCAGAAGCTTCTCAGAGCGTTCTGGACTATGATGCTCGACATCTTTGGAAGACGCGCCTCGATGGCGCCGCGAGGCTGTTGGGGAAGTATCTCTATGTCGTGGCCGGTATTTGACACCGTTTAGTGGATCTAAGATTCATAACTATGACATGAGAAGAGGTGATGCTAAATATGTAGTAGCCAGGAGTTACCATTGATGATGTCTTCAACATCCTCTCGAATATATGCATTATCTAGCCTGGACTTTGAATGAGAAGTAATGGGATGGGGGACTTGATCGGGGGATGTCAATTCTGAATCCAACTCCCCAACAACCATATCACCATCTACATCTATGTCATGGCTAGCTTCGTCATTATCAGTGTTCCTGGTAACACTTGAGCTGCGTTTGCCTGGTTGCGTCTTCCTAACAATGGTCCAGCCATTCTTAGATGCTTGAATTGGTTCCTCTGAGTGAGATGGATATGAGCTGGGATCCGGGGCATTGATGTGTGTATATGAGAATGCGAGAGAAGGAGAGGAATTATTATCAGAGGAGATTGGGACAGGCTTAGGTGCAGAATGGGCCCAAAAATTAGAACGACGTGGAGATTCTGAGTCTGATGCACTGTCCCAAGCGTCTTCTTCGGCCCAGTCAGCAGATTGAGAGAAGTGAGCAGAAGGGTTAAAAGGAAAGTGAGGAGGAGCGGGTGGCCGAGGCGCCATTGATAAAGGGAGATGGCTGGGAAGATGCTCAAGGCGTGTGTAGGACGTGGGAAACGAGTGAATTAGACTAGGTGAACGTGAACACACCATCATCACAGGTGATTGCGACGGTGATGCATGTGGATTCACGGGATAAGCGAATGAGATGAGAGCTAGCATGCGCCGAGGAGGCATACACTGAATTCCAACGTCCCACAGTCAATAATGATGAGCCATATACATATTGCCACCGTCGTGAATAGCAAGCATGCCGAATGAAAATACATGCACGTTCTCTGCGACGCTGACGGCTGATCACCCGAATCGGGTTGTCGCCATATGACTGCAATCGAAGAGGTATAAAGTAACGCCTATAACCATGCACTCTACTCACAACTTCTTCATTTTTCACCCCAACAACCCTCACTATGCGTTCGTATCCCATCTAGTCCCCCCTGGACTTCCTGGCTAACCTCTACATCTAATAGGTCTTATTATACGTGAAGATCCCAATGCCGTTGGCGAGTACATTGCCAACTACATCTGCAAACGGTACGATTTCTCTTTCTCATACCCAAAAAATTTTACACTTCAAAATGCCAGTATCAATGATTTCAACCCGATGCCTGAGAAGCCATTCGTTCTTGGTCTTCCTACCGGGTCATCACCAATCCCCACCTACAAGGCGCTTATCAGAATGGTGAAAGAAGGAAAGCTTTCGTAAGTTCCTCCGTTTGTGATCATGCAATATTGTTCTCAGAAGTACTTGCAGTTTTAAGAATGTTGTGACGTTCAATATGGACGAGTATGTTGGAATACCCAGGGACCACCCCGAGTCCTACCATACGTTCATGTTCCGCGAATTTTTCTCTCACAGTACGCAAATTATATCCACCTATATCCACTGATAATTCACGATTATGGACCAAACCCAGTTGACATACCTCCCTCTCAAGTGAACATTTTAGACGGCAACGCGGTAGATTTGATTGCAGAGTGTAACGCCTACGAGAAAAGAATCAAGCAATATGGAGGCGTCGAGCTTTTTCTGGGTGGTATCGGCGAGGATGGACATATCGCCTTCAATGTACAGTTCCCTCTTGATTAGATTGTTTCACTATCACTGACGGTTATCATGTAGGAACCCGGTCTGTACTAGGATATGTCTTTTTATCAAATTTCTCACTTTGTGACGTTATTAGGCTCTTCTTTGGCATCTAGAACACGCATCAAGACCCTTGCTTATGACACTATCCTTGCTAACGCCCGATTTTTTAACAACGATATCTCCGCAGTCCCGAGGATGGCGCTGACTGTTGGTGTTGCCACCGTCCTTGATAGTAGAGAGATTGTCGTGGTTGTCACAGGTCAGAGGAAAGCACTTGCACTTAGCAAAGCAATTGGTGAGTGTCATGTTACGTGGCATCAGAGCAGTTGTTGATTGGCTTGGCAGAGGAGGGAGTCAATCACCTCGTATGTATCATGATCTTTCAATTGCGGGTATAAATGCATTAATCACATACATAGTGGACACTTTCGGCTCTGCAGTTGCACCCATGGGCTCTTATTGTTGTCGACGAAGATGCCACGGCCGGTATGTATCTGAATCATCATAAATGCCTGAGATTATACAAGTCAATCTAGAATTGCATGTCAAGACAGTCAAGTACTTCAAGTCCATTGAATTCGTACAGGACCAAGTCGAAAAAACACAAGCAGAGCTCAAAGCCAAGGGCAAGATTACCGAAAAGCAGGTCGGAAGCATGGAGTAGTCCTGCGTGAAGCAGGAGTAATGCCTGAACTTATGTACATTATGTAAGCTTATGTCTTCCACATAATTCTTTTCTTATCATGTTGCTTGAGGTTACAAGTGTCAATGTTTACATTTATCGCCATGTGTCATTCTCCACAAAGCTTCCGCTGGTTGGTGTAGTAACTTGCCTGTTCGGATCACTCTCCCATGTGGTTACACCATTAAACTTGCGAATATACTTATATTGGAATGTGGTGCTTGCAGGCAAGTTGATGGTGACTAGTGAAGTGTTGAGACATTATCTCTCAGCATTGTAAAAGGGACTAACCACTCCAGGTTGGATAATTATTTGCATTCAAGGCAATGGCATTATCTGGGGACCAGTTTGCCAGCTCGTTCAGGTTTCCAGTCACGAAGATGTTTTCTGGTTGATTTGAAAAAAAAAAAAAAAAATAAGCTGAGCAGACCCAATACACTAAGAAGAATCACTCGCCTCCGAACACAGTCTCCGCATGTACGTTAAACGTGAAAGAAATAGCACCTCCACCTCCACTTCCTTGGCATGAGGTCGGAACAGTTAACCCAGCGGCTCCCCAACTGGCCGGGACAATACTATTCCTAGCCATATCGGAGGTCAACAATGCTGCATAGCTCCAAGTCAAGTCAACTGCACTGGTTGGCACTCCATTGCTCCTGCTGTATTGTTCAGCTAGCCCTCCACCAGATGGCGTATATTTGGCAACAACTGCAACAAAGCTATCTGCAAAGTTCTTGATGGCAGTTGTGAGTGTTGTGAAGGTCGAAGTGGAAGAACTATATGTTCCAGTTGCAATGCCAGGCACGAAGGTGGAGAAGAAGGGTTGAGATATCGAAGTCACTTGTAACGAATTTTGCCGTTTCCAGATGATGAGGGCATCGTACAGTTGCTCCGCGACGGCAAGAGTAGTCAAGTACCAGGGCTAACAATGAAGGATCAGCAAACCGGAAGGAGAGGGAGAGAAGCAGGTACATACATTTCCACCAAAGTACACATCCTCTGGGTATCTTCCAGTAGCAATTCCCTGGTTAGAGGGTATTCCAGAGTTAATGCTATAAATACTTCTGAATGCATCTGCATAGGTCTTAAGATTGGCGAGTGCTTTGTCTGAACATGGTTGAAAGGTTGCAGCATCGCAACCGGCGGTCGAATCAAACGTGTGTATACTTGCCAATACAGTGTTGGCATCCTTTCCAGACCTGCCTCCACCTGTATTAGCCCTAACAAAACCTGCGGTATTCCAGTATGACTAGAGAGAAGAGGACATTATTCGACAGTCGAAGTCTTTTCGAAGGATGACTTGCCTGGAGGAAGCAAAGCAGATTGTTAGCCTGAGTTGTGTAAGAGCTTGAAGACTGCCCAATTGCACTAGCTAACCTAGCACCCTCTCTCAGGGCACGATGCTGAACAGCCGTTGTGAAGAAAGACGATGACGACACTTCTTCCCAGAGGTCAAATCTGTTTATTTCATGAGCTCGAAACGTCAGTATAATGGAAACAAATCTACGTTGATTGATCCCAGCTAGAGGCGACATAATCAAGGTCCAATTTGATAATAGGCCAGAGCGTCCCAGTGACATAGCTGGCGTTACCATGCGAATTCAGATAGTTGGCCCAAGTGATGAGAGCAGTCGCGCGAAGGGCCGGACCATCTGGACAGCCAATACATTAGAAACATGGGGTGTAGTGTTAATGGTCATAACATACCCCGTTGGGGGCGCCTGGAAAGTCTTAGTTAACGAAAAGTGTCACGAGAGTATGCGTAGGAGTTATAATCACCCCCATGACCCTGTGAATGCAGTCTCATCGATATTAAATTTCGGTTCTCCGAGGCCTCCGGTACTGATGCTCCCGGAAGGGTTGGATACTTGCTGCAGAATCTTCTGTGCACCCACGTAGTTGTCGATCTGGGACCTCAGGCTCGTGTCGAGACCGAGGGTAAACCTAAAGCATTGAACTAATATACTCTCTTATCCAAAGCCTGGACAACTCACTGATCAATGATGACCTTGAAGACCAAGGCGGAGTCCCGAGTCCATGTGAAAAGATAATTGGGGTTGGTAGTTGAGGGGGAGGCGATGACTATACCAGCCTTGGCTCCTTGAGACTTGGAGCCAGAAGGTCCAATATTTGCTAGGAGGTTGGTCTTTGCAACTGGAGACTCTGATGCATAATATGCATCAGCTGTACTGGATTGACCCCATGTCAAACCAGTAAAGTACAGGCTAAAAAGGATTGCAGTGGATAAGAGCAGTCGCATGACTGAGGGAGTGAATGGTACAGCACTTGTATAGGTTGCTGAGAGTATTTATGCTAACTTGAATGTTCTGAGAGATTGCGCATGATTGGAGGACGACGGAGGCGATAACGGAAATGTACCACAAGACACTGGGAACCATGTGGTCAACACGGAACACTTGGGAGTTCGATGAACTTAGATCATGGGGTCGGATGCAGGTTGAGATGAATTATCGTAAGCTGTCAGGATAGCTCTAGTACGATACTCTGGGGCGGAGCGCATGGAGGACACGGTCTAAGAAGAAAATAATCTACGCTTGGTCGCCGCTATAAACAGTACTCGTCCGAACTTTTCTCACCCACTCCTCTACCTCCTCTTTTTCCAAATTTACTGAGTGTACTGCCCGTAAATGCCGTCGCACATCATATGCCCGAGTGAATACATAGTCACAAGACTGCTCTCCGTGCCTAAAATCACCGTTCTCCATGGACGTAGATCGTATTGGAACTTCGGAATATATCTGCTTGAGATTAGGGTAAGGACAACGCAGAATTTTCGGTTTATTGCCCTCTGCACGTCGGGAATACGCGACTCCCGTAATTTCGTCAATGTTCATTAGCCTCTCCGTGCGTTGCTTCCTGTGGGGCTCCTTGTCTTCTCCACTCTCTTCCTCATCAGAGGAACTATTGGATCCTGGCGTGTGATCCTTGGCAATGTGGCGCTGAAGAAGATGCTTATAACCATATCTCGCATCGCACCCATCACGGGGACACACGAAATCCCTCCTCCCAAGATGAGTGACATTTGTGTGGGTCGCTAAGGCTTTCTTCTGTAGTTGAACTTGAGAATGGGGTCCCAGTGAACATAGTTATAAAACTCACTGATTTAAAGTCTTTTTCGCATCCATCAACTGTGCATTTCCAATCCCTACCAAGATCACCCCCTCTTCTTTTCTTAACAGGTTGTTCATTGCCGAATTCTACAGAGTCAAGCTGCTCCTCTAGATCACGTAAAACGTGAAGTTTCTGATGAGCATGTAGATTCTTTTGACAGGAGAAGACGCGACCGTTGCACGATGGATGAGTACAAGTTGGCGGGTGCTCCGTCCTCATATGGTACTGTAGGGCTGTCCAAGTTGGGAAGTATATTGGCAGGTCATCAGATTCTGCCAGACAAGCATTGTGAACACATGTGTATCGTTTTTCTTTAAAAGAGTAAGTTCCTGATTGATATGGAAGAGGATATTCAATACCGTCGTGGGTCTTTCGATGTGCCTGTAAATGATGGTTCATGGAGAAAGATTTGGTACAACCGTCGTGATCACATCTGTAGGGTTTGGTACCGGGGGGTGCATGAACCGTGCAAGCATGTGAGCGCAATTGGTGCTGTTTTGCAAACGCCTCATTACAGCCGGGTTCACGACACTTCCTTGTCATAAGAGGTGATAAGATTGTGACTAGCTTTAAAGCTTACGGTGAAGGGTTTGACTCCTTTATGCCATTCTAAATGTACGCGGAGGTGCTGTGATGTCCAGAACCGCTTGGTACAATCAAGCTCTGAACAGACAAGAGGCCTAGCCGATTGAGGGAGGTGAGAGCGAACATGAGCTTGTAGATGGGTCTCCCGCAAGTACGATTTTTGACATGTATCGCAGACAAAGGGCCGCTGATGGGTCCAAGTCAAAATCAAAAATTTAGAAATTGATGATACGAGGCAAGAACATGCCTCTCCTGTGTGTGATCGTTGGTGCTCGGCAAGTCGAGAGGGTTTGGAGTACGTTTTTTCACAACCTTGAAAAGAGCAAGTATGGAGTTTTTTGGTGAGGGGTTGATGTGATTTATTATCAAAGTCTGAGCTGGTTGGCTCTGGACTCGATGGGAGATGGAGGACCAAGTCTTGGATTGCCTTGCGCTTTCCAAGGACGGTGTCAGGCAAGGTTATTGTACAAGACATACTGTGCTGTGCGAAATCTACGCCACCACGACTCTTGTCTCCTACCAACTTGTCAGCACGTCAGCCTCCACCACACTCTCATATATCCCGCTGAACATGCTCTATCCTAACCTTTTTCATCTCCATCAATGGGTCTCCGGTTCAAGACGTTCCGCCGAATCTTGGCAGGCAAGTCAACATAGGAGTGTATCTGGCCTATAGTACTTACTCCACACATTCAGGCATAATAATTGCTATTTCTTGCACCTGCTTCTGCTTGACACTGTCATTGCTGCCATATTTCACTCGTACTAGCATAGCTTGGGTGGTGGCGTCCCTTCAGCTCCTCAGCATACTCAGGACTCTATTTTCGTATGTAAAACAACTACTTCCTCAGTTCACTCCTTTGAATCGCAGAATAGAACATTGCGCAAGACACTACTTCGAGAGGCTCAGTCAGTAGCTTCAGAAACGATTAGCCTGTTTATTCTATTCCCGTTTCAGTTGAGTTAGTCTGTCAGCTGAATCCGCACTCGCTGCATACTGAGTAAACTAGTCCTAGGCTTGGTGATTCTCAGTTCACCATTCATCCCAGACCTTCCAAACGAGTTCTATGCCCCTCTAGTATTGCAGATTTTCATCATCATTAATTCTGCTATCCGTAAGCACCACCAGGTGGTTTCCATATGTTCACTAACCATATCACCATAGATGTACTCTATACAGCAGGACTTGTCTTTGTGTCAACGTTAACCGTATCAGCCTTCGACCGCGATATATGGATACGTGATTTTGATGCGTCTCCGTCCCCATTCCCATTGTCAATACTACTAGCATTCTCCTGCCCTTGCTGCTGTTCTCTCCCCGACACAGAACGTCAACAAATTGCTGACGAAGAGGAATCGCATGGTTCTGTGGTGCCCTGCCTTCCAGGATGTAACTGCATGAACAAACCGCAAGCCCCAGACATTACGGAAGTCGAGACCGGATTACGACCTGTAAGAAGTAGTATACTTTCTGGGTGGAGGGGTTCATCGGAGTCATTGTCTCATAAATTGGTGCGGGTTCCCAACGAAGTGGAACGTCGGTCGTCGATTGCAGTTGCATTTGAGGTTGATGGTGTCGAGTAGAGCTGTGTACAGTACTGTGGTGCAATCAAAACGCCAATTGTCACAAACGTGACAAGTAAGCTAGCCAGCGAGGCTCATCAACAAACGGCAGCGACCTGAACGCTGCTTTCACCTTGCTCGACGCGTTTTGCGACCTATCTCGCTCAAATATGGCCAGTACTTCAAAGCTACACCTTCGTATACTATATACTATCAACAGTTCCCCTCAGTACATCTTAGCTCGTTCACACACTCTCGTCCCGGTCATCCCAGTCCCACAGTCAATACCAGTCGAGGCATCACAGCTGAAATATGCAACCGTCTCACTCAAGACATGTCTCGACACGATATGCCGTTCGAGCCCAGAACTCATACAAGACAACAATCGCGACTATTCAGTCTATGTACTTGACCCCCTTGAATCCAATTCTGCCCCAGCTCCAATGAACATATCCAACTCAAACGCGAACAATAAACCCCATCGGGCACATGATAAGCAGCCAGATCAACCCTGCGGGGTAGCTGTTGGCTTGGGCTTGATGTCCTGGGCATTGCTTACGGACGACAGTGAAGGGATGGTTGTAACTGGAACACAAATTCGGTTAAACACAGGACAGGATGCGCTGGAAGTCATTTTTGCATTACGTGAAGTGGGTGCCCTCATTTCTGTCGCCTTATCCTCTCCATTCATAGTAGTTAGTAGACTGTAGCGATGCAAAGAACGTCATTGTCCTCAACAATGAGGACCTGGGGCCTACCTCCAGGGTTTTCTTCACATACTGTGCATCCTAGCGCATCCACATATTTGCATTCTTCGGCGTCATCGATCCCAAATACTATTTCTCCCTCCCTGACTGTGGGTAGCTTGGAACCTTCTGGGTCCCAATCTACTGGTACATCGTTCACCGCCTCCACTTCATCATTAGCATCCATACAGAACCGAAATAAGACAAAATCTAAGGCGAAGAAGATACCTAAGCCGTCAACCACTCCTGCCACCGAGTCTGATAAACTAATGTACTCTTCTGAGACTTATATAGGGCCTTGGAAGAAGAAAGGAAGACCGAGAACCCTCAAGGACACAAAGAATGCCAGTGACACTTACGAAGACTCCAAAGCATCTTTAGGGAGTGTATTTGAACATAAACGTCTTGGAGCGTCAAACAACGTCAAGGGTGCTGACCCTACTGAGGAAACATCCGCCCAAGTGGATGTCAAACTAACCATATACCCCAACCAACTGCAGAATCCAGCAGGGTCTTTAGTGTCTGACACCTTTGCTCAGCCCCCCTACACAACGACTGATGCTCTACAGAATGATGAGGAAACTCGTTCAATGATAGATTTCCTCACTACAATCGCCAGTAATGACGCACTGAGCGCCCAGAACGCGAGTCTGCTTGCTGCTCTGAGCACTATCGACTCCTCAACAGACAACAAGGAACCCAACCCTGCGTTGGTTAATGCTCTCAGACACCTTCTATCAGCTTGCGTTAAGCAAGCATCTCAGCCGATGCCCATACAGCCCGCCCACCATCCCTATACATGCAATGATACAAATAATAGCACCCTAGATGATGATATTGTTATCTTGGACAAAGAAAACGTTGATCCTTTGGCATTTCGAAAACGAAATGAAAAGGATGTTGCAGATTTCAAAATCAATACACCTAGTTCTCTAACACCAGAAATATATTCTGAAACAACCAAGACTACACAGAGTGTTCTTAGTCAAAGGTATGATTGGGATTACCATTTGATGGATTGTCTCTTATAGATATGCAGAGGCGGAACGCAGGCCAACATTGCTGCAGGTACTGGAATCAAGCGCAAACGAACTCTAAGTGACTTTATGGATGAGAAGGAGTCGGAGCGAAACAGGGAGAAGATAAGAGAAAGGGTACGAAGTGAACGAGGGGAATATAGGTTGTCTCAGTCCCAAACACAAAAGGCATTAGCTCTCGAAAGCCGTCTCAGCGGGCTCCGACATTATCCAAGGCTTCTAACTGACGAATCACTTCCTAAACCTGGGACAAACTCGTATTATAGAACATCTCATGAAGCTTGGAGCTCTCCTCCCCGACCAAAAAACATGGCAGGCCACACCCCTTCAAAAAAAAAACGATCTGTCTCTTCTGCCAGTTCACCTAGTGCCAGAGCCTGTGTGTCATCCCCTTCTCGGTCTACTATGGGTCGGGAATCGCGCAAGAGATACATAGTACCTGAATGGGCCCGCACGAACACTTCAACCCGACCTCGATTATCAGAAGAGGCAAAACGTGCTCTAGAGGAGGCAGAGAAGAAGAAAGCAGAGAAAGAGGCTGCAAGAAAAAAGGCCATTTCAACAAACAAGAAATTGAAATACGAAACATCTGAATCGAAATCAAAGCAAGTCAGGAGACGGGCATCATTTGAGGTGCCCAGACTAGAACCTTTGGCACCAGTCGCAGCTGCAACTAATTGTCCCATTTTCGCGGCTTCAGATACCGGTTTGCTACCATTGTCACAATCCTCATCCGAACAGTTGACTCCCCCACGTTCCCCTACTATTACTGGTTCGTTGATCGTTCCCCAAACACCACCACAGAAACGGCCCATGTCCATGATTACTCCTCGCACTCCGGAACGCAGTTCAAGCTCACTGTTCACACCGACACCGAAAGCCAGACATTCTCAAGCTTCAGGTGGAGCTGGAAGTCCATTATTTACGCCCGGTAATGGATCCGGACCTTGGCAGTCTCCATTGGGACACAAAGCAAGGAATAGCATGTCCCCCATACAAGCAATTATTTCTGGGAGATATGTTGATGGTGCAGATAGTTGGTGCGGAACAGGTTCGGACCATGAGAAGGGCGACAGCGATGCTGATTTCCCTTTGAACCTACCAACTGCCAGCAGTGACGTTGAGGATGAAACGCTAACGTCAAGCACGGTCAGAGTTGAGCATACAGATGATGATGATATAGACAAAGACAAGCAATTTCGGATCAAACAAATCTGGGATGGTTTACCACCGTCGTCTCCGCCACCACCCACAAGTCCAATCTTGTCGCCGCAGGATGACGATGATGACGCTGAGGTTACAGATCTACCAGTACCTACTTCCGACATTGACGAAAGTCGTGATACCGAACCAGAGGTTGACGGGGGAATGAGAACTGGGGTTGACATGTTCGATTCTCTTTTCTCGACATTCATGAATCCTCTAGAGAAAACAGGATCTTCAAATGTTGATATATTTAGCCCGTTGGGTACTGAAGACAAAATAAAGGACGAGAATGCTACAGAGCTTGAAGCTTCTCTTGAGCCAATATTTCAAAGTGGCCTTGCCGATTTCGATTTTACGGAATTCTGGGAGTCATTCAAGCCTATGGTAGAAGAACATGTGGGTAAGAGTGATGTATATGATATGGGGGTGAGCGAAGATCATGGTGAAAGAGCGGGGACGACAAGTAGCTTGGATCATTGTAAACTGGCAGAAGATATGCACGCGCTATTTAGCGGGTGTTTGATGTAGGAATATATTATGTAGATAGAATCTTTATATGGCATTCCGTCACGTGTACTGTACTACCCTCATTCGTCCCCACTATGCTCAGTGAAAAAGCAAAGGGCAAGCAGCGTGCTGTTGATCCCATATCTACTCCATCTCAACAACCCGTCGAGCAACCACAAGAAGAGCTCACCAAAGGCATCATCATACGGTTCACAGATGGAGCCCTCCCCGACTTACTTGTCACCATAAACCGAAAAGACAGTGCCAGAGATATGAAGAAGAAAGTAAATCAGTGTTCGGAAGACGCGTTCAATGTTGTATAACACTTTCTCTTTCAGATTCGTCAGTCTCGACAAGAACTCAAAGACCGTCGGTTGCGACTTATACATTCGGGCCAATTATTGACCGACGCAACGCATCTGTTTACTCATTTTGCGTCTGTTAAGGAGCGACAGCAGAAGGTCGATAGCGATGAACCTTCGAGCACACTCCCGACGACAGCTTGGATGCACTGCTCTGTTGGCCCACCATTGGAGCCTGGGGAGGAAGAGAATGATGATGGTAGAACCCAGGTTTGTTGATAATCTTACACCAATAATAATATGGGGGTCTCAATAATATGTTATAGGCTGGGCAAATCAAGCCTCAGAGGGGTTTCGACCGTCTGGCGTCGATGGGCTTCTCCGAGGCCGACATCGCCAACTTTCGTCGTCAGTTCCACAGTCGTTCACTAATGAATTACCTTGACCTCGACTTTGAGACCGAGGAAGAGTGTGCGTATCTCGGGCTTTTCCACAGTATCTGCAAAGCGCGCGCTCATTCCATATTGCTTAGATGATGAATATGCTCGATCTCTTGAGGAGCAGTGGATTGACTCTCTAGACAATTCAAGCACAGCATCGCTCTCACAATCATCGAGTTCGTCTGTTCTGCAAGGCATCGTTGTTGGCTTTTTCTTTCCTATTTTACCCTTTTTTTTCATGCGCAACCAGTCCTCACCTGTCTTTTGGGAAGACGGCAGTGCACAGGACCCCACACCAAATGTGATTTTATCGTGAGTATCGCCATGCTATAACTCTCGTCAACCTGACTCCATTTGTCAGGGAAAGCATGCAGATGGGTCTGGTTGTTGGTTTCCTAGTTAACCTTTTATTTGGTCTCTGGCGATTTGTTCTAGATACAACATGACCTGTTATCATTTATAGATTTACAGATGCATGCTTATATATCCCTTACGCTTCACACTTTCCGTACATGGAGGACGTAGCTCAGGTATAAATGGGTGATGTATTAGATGGAGTGATATAAAGACGAGAAGCAAGATATAACGGCCATGTTACAACAAATTTATACATTGTACACAACTCGAGCACTAACCCATGGGTAAGGGTAATTGTGTTGGTAGAAATTTCTCAAAGTTCGCCTACAAAGGCGGGGTATTGTGGCATAAGATGCTCCAAGCTGGAGGACACCATTAGCGTCGATCTCAAAAAGCTAATCAAATACACATACCACTACTTGGTGCTTCGTATCGAAAAAGTCGGTGGAATAACCCGTAAACAAGTTCGTCGGGGAAAGACCTTCGTGCGTATCAAAGACAGTAGAGGTCCATTCCCAGACACCTCCGTTAGAACCACGCCCCTGATATTGATCGAGACCCATGGTCGCTCTGCATGGAAGAGTTAGATTGATACCGAAAACATAATGGATTCCACATACGGCGTGGGATGCCAGTTGCGGAAACCAGTGTTAGCGCCTCCTTCAAATCCAACGTCATATTTATCTAAGAACAATCGCAGCTCTGGCTCGGTCGGTAAACGACCTCCTTTGGATCGGGCATACGACGTAAGATCGTCGTAGGACGTCAACACAGGCCAGTCCCGAGCGGTGTCCATTGGCACCAAACCATACAATGTTCGGACCTGCAACGCCAATTGGAGTTACATAAAAGAGAAAATTGAGTAACAGAATATAGTTTACCTTCAAGTCACCATTTTCCAAGCACCAGCTCTTCGGTATGGGAACGTTGTCATTCTTCCTCCAGAACTCTTCAAACTCGCCATTGCTGATTGGCCGCCACTCTACTCGGAAGCGACCAACTGCGACGTGTCGGATGGGACTTTCATTATCCCAGCCATATGTATGTCCATCCACGTCAAACATTTTATCCTCTCGCTTGTCCTCTCCTTCACAATCATCATGCCCAAGCACAATTGTTTCAGGACCAAGGATGACACTCGGAGTAGAAGGACGGGGGATTGCCGACCACTGCTTAACCAGTAGTTCCCAAGGAGGTATATAGAATCCAGGAGGTGGCAGTGTACCAGTTCCTGCACGTTGTATAAGCATATATAGGAGAGTCTAATGAAACCATCATCAATCTTGGTTATTATTATGAAACGATAATAATGCCAACCTCAATATGGAAGCTTTCGTGTTCAAGGGTCATAACAAGCGTCCTAGCGATGTTACGCGTTAAACGACGCTCTCCAGTTTGCAGCTCCTCGTATAATTGGACCAATCGAGCACGAACGCGGTTGCGGAAGCCAATGATTGTCTCTAGTCTCGGCCAATCTTCATCCGTTTCCGGCACTTCAGAATGTCTCTGTCAAAGGAAAGATATAAAGATTGCATTCCGGGAACTACAAACAACTTACATGACAGTGGTCTGGGTCGTCGACATGGGGATCAATACCTCTCTGTGGAGGCGTTGAGTAAATCAACGTAAATTCATAGTCACTCGAAGAACAGACCTCGAAGATGTTCCAGAAATACTGTGGCTCTGAAGCTCCACCTCCAATGGCCTTGGTTAGCAACATATCCAAAAATCTATTCGTAGGAAGAATAAATCAGCTATACAGACGTGAGATTCTAGATGATTAAGGACATACGTTGGGATATGGCCGATATAGAAGAGACATTTGTGTCGAAGGTTGATAGGTTTTTGATGTAACATCTCCTGGGGGATCATACGTAAAGTAACAAGATCCCAAGCGGACCAAAGATTCCGCCATTCCTCCAATAAGGGTATGTTGGAAGAAGAACATAGACTTTTTACGATAGCTCTTGGGGGGAAGATGAAGGCAGGTCTTTCCAATACATGTAGCACAAAGCTCCTATCCCCAGCCGCAAAGGAGATTATGGATCGCAACGAGGCGGCCGCTATTGTTGTCAAGTGAGACCCCTGAATAGGATCAGTGGCCATTATGGCCTGAAACGGTGAAATGTTAGCCAGGCCCGACATAGAGGTTTATGTGATATGCACTACCTCAAGATTCCTTGAATCGATGACACCCTGGGTTGCTTCAACAATGAGATATCGATCACTCAGACCATCCACACCAATCGACTCAGACACCCACTCATCCTGCAAGTCAGGTAGGACAGGTAGAGTGATATTTGGAGTTGAGGACCCCGGGAAGCAAACACCCAAGACTCCACCAACTGCATGTTTATCAAAAATCGCACTCAACACGGTAGGCTTCACAGTAGAAACAAGGTGGACACAGCACTTAGGGGATCGAATTGTTTCCAATTCGTTTGGCAGAGAGACATCTGATGAGGGTGTTGTAGCTCGAGAGGCTGGCTCAGAGCCAAGAATGGAGGAAGACGAGGAAGATGAATGGCTGTACATGGGCAAGCGGAAAAAAGGCGCCAAAAATACTGGCTGATTCAAGGGGAAGAAACGAGCATTTTATAGGAGTGCGTAGCTATCGACACGTACAAAAGACGTTTATGTGAAACGCACTACGATTTTGCTCCGATTGGACCCCAAATTCTCGCATAGAGAAAGGAATTATTTAGCAGTTTCCGATAGGGAAACATTTGATATGGAGTCAGTCAACTGCGACGTAACGTATGACCTCTGAATTGCCACCGGATCTTGTCCGAACACCTCCGTATCCAGAGACATGGGTTTCTTATGAGAATGGATACACTGAGGTCCGTGGAGGTATATGGAGTCTTGGCAGGCTGACGGCAATAAACGTAAAAGCGAGATCACGTCGCTGTTCCACGAGCGACCAAGCGGTCCGAGGTCGGCGAAAGTTCAGAATTTTGGGGGACTCGCACAAGGCAGTGAGGGAGCCAATCGAGTGCGGCGACGTGGAGCACCATCAAGGGCGTGGGAATGGTGTCACAACGGAGTGAGATCCAAAACCGACGCTAGCACCTATTGGCGGGTAGGAGAAGGGCGATAGCAAGACAACGCAAGTTTTTTTGGCGAGATTGAAAGATTAGGTATCTCTCAATGATAACAAAGGGAAGATGAGAAAAGGGTGACCTCGAGTATCCATGTTTTGAGGCAAGCGTTATTGAAGGGACACTGATTTTTTCATGGTGTCAAAAATGAGGGAGAAAAGAGAGATTATGCATGAACAAATGGAGGGCAAGAAACACGCTGATTAACAAACTGGTGAGCTATTTCTATGTTTCGTTCAAACTCAGACGATGAGGTGCTTTCAACAAGCAATGGCGTGATTGTTATTCCATATTTACCCTCCACTCCAATTCCAACTAATTACAAACAAACCATTTAGTACTATACATAAAGCTATCCAAAATGCCATATTACGATAGTTTCATCAATGCCTTCATAGCATTAGCTATCGCATAGCTTGATTTCGCCATTGTTTGCCTCGCCTCCTTGGTCAGCTCAGGTTGTGCCTGCACTTCACTGAGTTTGTTGGCGTGCTCGCTGAGATCACGCAGAATTTCGTTTCCTTGTTGAACCGAGTTTGGAGGGAGGTTGTCTTTGCATACTGCAACAATACTTGAAACGATTGTGATAATTTGCGCTAGATTTTCATTTAATGATGGGGATGGTGTGGCGCTCCGAACGCCTGTAAGCACTCCCTGGATAGCGACGACAATTGCGCCCGTTTGAACATCGAGGTACCGCTGTCAACAAAGGACAATCAGGCTCTAATAGAATAGTGCATATCGAAAATAACTCACAGTTAATTCCGCCCAATTATCTTCAGGGCCCTCTGCTTGTCCAGAGTCATCACTCATCGAATTCTGTTGATCAAACATTGGGGGAGGCGAATTGGTTTGTTCAGAACTCGAGTTAGCTGATGGGGGACGACGTCTTACATCGCCAGGACGTATTGGTGGTGACGCCCCAGTATCATAATATCGTGCTTTGCTTGAGGATACAGAGGTTCCACTTCCCTTGCGTTGATGTGCTGTTCTTGACTCTTCAATAGAACGCAAGGAGGATGTGAGTGCACCTCCAGCAGGAGAGTTAGGAGTAGCCTGAGTTGAGGCGAACTTGTCTTGTTCGGCCCTGGTCGCTTTCCTAATGTACAACATCTTTCCCATTTCCGTTATGGTGACAGATACATGACTTGCTGCTGCATCAAGTAAGCTCACAGGTGACATGCCTGAACTAGTAGCGTGTGTTTTGGTAGCAACAACCAGGTTGCTTAGAGTCGCCTCTGCACGATCTCGCAGTGCTTGCAAAGCCTCGAAATCAACATCGCCACGCTCCCGTTGTGCCTTTCTTTCGAACATGCGTAGATCATCAGTGATAGCAGTCACTGCATTGACGACTGATTTCATAGGTTGTAGAACACGTGTTGGTGCATTAGAACGACCTTGGGTTAACAATGTATCAATGGCAGACTGGAATGCAGTTATGTGAATATCAAGGATCCCTCCATCGGGTGAATACGGGAGCTGGTCGTCAAACTTGGGAGGTTGCAGGTAGAGTTGTGACGTGGCTAGGGACACATCTTCAGCCTCTAAAGACGATTCAACAAGTGAGAAATAAGATACCCTTGACAGTCCGAAGCTCTGTCTTGGCCTGCTCATACTTGCGCTTATAATCTTTGAGTTGATTGTCAAGCTCCCGGATCACTTTGGCGTCGGACTCTTTGGATGCCATTAATTCATCGTTCCGTCGTGAAAGATCGGTAAGTTCAGACATCAAGCCTTCCAACTCGGACCTTAGATGATCTACCAAACCAGCGTCCATCTGCAAGTAAGACAGTCAATAACCGAAACCCTCTGATAGCCCATGATACATACCCCTGTCTGCCAATTTTGTTTCTCATCTTCCAGTTTCTCTAACCGCTCTCGCAGTATCAAGAGCTCCTCCTCATCGCTAGCCGCCCGCCTAGATTCGTGATCCTTCTCTCTTTGACGCATATCCCTCAGATTATCCAAGTCTTTCTGCAGCTGGCTGATGACTGCGACTTGCTCTTCGCTTCGCTAGTGAGCTATATGAGCTCCTAACTCTCCACTAGACAATACATGTAACGCTTACCCGTCGCAATCCGGTCAACTCTTCTTCCAACTGTTTCACCCTACTTTCACTATCTCTTAACCTCCTGTCCTTGTCGCCAGTATCCCCTAAATCCCTCTGAAGAGTTGTAATCTGTGTTTGCATAGTTGCAATCTTGTACTCGTACTCTCTTCGTAGTTTTTCCTGATCTTCTGTCAAACTTTGACGACCTGATAGCATTCGGGCACCGCTTGTCGATCGGTCGGAATTAACAGAAGATCTCCCAAATTTGTTGTCATAATAATCATCACCGCTCCTCGTCCCTGTTCCTGAGACGACCCCATCGTCATCGTCATCTTCCATGCTTTTGAGTCTAGCACTCAGGCCGCTCAGTCCACCTGGTGGGCTCATTGGGCTTGGATAATCACTAGCACTATCTGGCTCGCCATCAGTCAAAGGATTGCTGAGACCATCTCTACCTGTCTCCCTACTTCGGTCGTGGTCATCAATAGACGTTGCACCACTTTCACGCATTTCACGACCATAAGGCACCTCTATATACTCCTCTTCAATAGTACTCTTGGTCGGAATAATCATTCCACTTGTAGCGGTCGCGCTCTGGGCACCACCAGGATTCATAGAAACAGTGCCATCACTGGCCCCGCTTACACTCATAGAGCCACTTGGTCGTTTGACATGTTCCATATTAGTATTCATAGCACGATCCCGGTCTTCTGATCGACGTGTTGTATCCTGTGAAGGCTTTCGACGACTTGAGATGCCAGCGCCATAAGAATCCTCGCTGATTCGAGATTGAGTTCCGTATGCATCGTCGATTCGTCGATATGTGTCATCGCTTCTCCGACCAGGGTAATAATCGCTCTCATTTGTGCGTCTCCTGTCGACAGATGGTTTTCGGCTAGGTCCACTTCCGCCATAGCCACTATCAGAGGGCCTATCGACGGACGTGCGACCGGAAGTTCGCGAGCTATTCGTTGCGCGGGGTGGGGAACCAGGATAAAAGTCAGGTGCAGGAGTGTCATCATATGCGGAAGATGCGGAAGCCCTTCCTGAGGGCTATGCGACTAATATTATTGCGTGGAGGACGGAAGAAGAAAGAATGGAAACATACATCCTCTTTGAATTCTGGATATCTTCTGGAGAGTTCAAAGTAAACGTCACTAGAGAGATCTTCGAAGCGAGAAGCAGGTAGTGTTGCAAGTTTCTGTCGTGCTTGATTTCGTTTGGGATGGAAGTCTTCCCGAACAGGCAAGAAGGGGACTATTGAGGAATGAGAAGACGAAAGGTGACAAAGTGAAATAGAGGACAAACCCTCATTCTCATTTTTTCTGCGCATGAGTTCATCGTAAACATCAGTAGAAAGTTCATGGAATTGCTGAATGGTCAGTCTGGTAAGCTTCTGCCTAGCGGTGGTTCTGGAATTGGGGGCAGCTGTTTGATCGAATGAGGGATGATGAGCGAAAGTGATTGTGATTGAAACAAAACGAACATTTTGCGAGGTAAGCAGCAAGATAGCGTCCGAGCTCATCAAAATGGATTCTGGAGATGGAGCGATAGTCAGGCTGCTGTGGAGGAACAGGGTTCTTGGAATGGCCCCTGAAAGAATCGTTACGGTAATTTGAGATGGCAGAAAAGGAGGTGGGGGTTGGAGAAGGAGCACGAGAAGGAGTCCTCTTCATCATTGTCGAGGGGAGAGAGAGAGCGGAAAGAGAGTTGGGATAATCACAAACACGCCCACAACGCATGTACCAATACCAATAGTCACGTGCTTCTATCTATCTACTTCCCTTTCTCCTCCCGTGCCGCCTTCGCCAGTGCCCTCTTCCGGATGCTACGATGCAACTCGTGTGTGTATCGAATAAACACACTAGGCATCCCAATCACTGTCATCCCATAGTCCAGCATCGCGTGAGTCCAGTAAGGCGTCGACGTGTTTGGCCGTCCACTGTAGCTCGCTCCACATCCGAGTCCAATTTTGGACAATACTGAGCGCACATATACACCTGGCGTTGGCACCATTACCGATGCCCTTCGTATCTTTGACATCTTCGAAACCTGTTGCCCTGATTAAGCATCGTATTACTAATAAAAGCGTTTCCCACATACAACAAAGTATGTATTCAGATGTTCCACAACAATGTTGTGTTGCCCAAGCTCTTCGCCCAATGCACTGGAAAAGGTAGAAAGGAATGCCTTTGTCCCAGAGTACGTAGCCAGCATGGGAGAAGGAACAGCGCCAGAGAATGAACCGATATTAAGGATTAAGCCCCGCTTTCTGTCGTCATTCCAATGAAGTATCGTTCAATCGAAAGACCACATGACTCACCGCTGGACCATCCCCGGTAGAACAGCACGTGTTACCCGCAGGGTTGCATGGACATTGATGGTTGCAATGTCGTTAATTTCGTCTTCGGGGGTATCTGCAAAGTAAGTTGGCATGGTATGTGACTTTCCAACATTGTTTACTGGGAGTGACGTGAGCGTCATGGTTGTTTGGGTTGATAGTGGGACCTACCAAGAACACCGATATCTAGTCCCTCTACAGCGGCCTTGAATCCATTGTATGCATCCTCATCATGGTTAGAAAAGTCAATAGTGTGGACGCGTGTAGAAGTACCAGAGTACATGTTTTCTGGTCGGTTGCAGATAGTCAGATATCTAAGATCCGAATAAGCCAGAGCACCTACGTATTTCAAATGCAGTGGAATCTAGAAGTGCTTTGTTCCGAGCGACTAACAAGACATTGAACCCCGCTTTGGCAAGTTGAAATGAAAATTCTTTCCCAATGCCATCCGAGGCACCTGTTACAACAGCCCACGCGCCCTTCCTAGCCCCGAATTTCGACAGCTGAAAATTTTGTTAACCTCACTCTTGGCACGAGATAGATAAATTCAATCATGACTCACATTGGCACCGGGCAATATGAAGGTTTGGCATAGAACGGACAGCGTCTGGAAAACCAAACGTGCGAGGCTGAGCGTGCCAAGTGCCAGCAGAAGAGCCGAAAGAACAGGTTTCTCTGAAACTTGAAGCGCGTCAGACGCGAAATGGTGAAAAGGAGTGATTAAAAGGGGCACTCACCGAGGGAATGAGCAAATTTTTGAGCGGCCAAGATATCCATAGCAGACTGGGGGATGTAGTCCGCTCGATGAGAAAATATTGGGGGAGAAACTAGCACGTGTTGAAGCATATTTGGTAATAGAATCACGCCTATCATTTCTCCAAGCTCAGTCATATTGAACAAAGATCCTCCAACTTTGTTGTGACCCAGATACTGTACAATGTGGTTGCTAATTCTCACATATAATCGTCTGTCTGTCTTGGTTGTATTCCAGGTCTTCTCATCCATGCATACTGAACAGTTTGTTGTGTCTTTGGTTGTTAACCAAATCATACTGATGTATTCTTCAGATTTCGCAAAGCCATAGATCGCATTTGTGATCACTATGCTGCACTGCAAGAAAAACCGGTAATTCCTAAGGTTGAACCAGGTTATCTTAACCATTGAGTTACCTGTGAGTACCCACTTTGCTGTATTACTTTGTCAATGACTCTATCAGCGAGAAAGGCGAAGATTTTCAGGTTATTTCCGATGATTACCAAAAACATATAATTCCCGGTAAACTTCAAGGCTCTTTCGATTAAAGATTAAAGTTGTTCTAGGCTTAACTAATTGGCAACATCCATCCTTTTCTGCGTTCTTCCCTGCGGCTTGCACGTTCGAAGGAATACTCGCCGATTTGTATGCAACAAGCGTTTGCAATCCAGTATTCAATGTTCGTCATGCTATTACACACCTAGAAGTAAAAGGACGCTCACCGCTAGTTATTCTGCAGTGGGCTTCGAGTCCTGCATGCACAGAGTTGGAAGTACTTGTAATGGACTGATGGACTGGGCCCCGAAGCTTCTAGGGCTCTCCCCTGCCTGTGGAATACATCAGGTGTTGGAGGTGGTGCCATACAGGTTGTTTATCTATATATCCCCAAATATGTGGATGGTGCTAACTCTAAGTACAGACTACAGCTTCCGATTCTTGCATGGCCACGGCTGTTGCCGCCCTCGTGCTAAAAATGAAGACTTGATTATTTATACCACAACGCAAATTCACTCACTGGGACTCGAGTCAGGCCGAGTTTTAGGACTTAATGTTCGTGCAATAGAGGTCAAAGCAGAAGACAAATTTGCTTTGAGAGGTGCAGCCCTGCGCTCTGCACTGGAGGAAGACATAAAGCTTGGACATCATCCTTTTTTCTTCAGTGAGTCATGCTCCGTCACATCAACTGAACGGGCTTCTCATCGAAACTACTTGCAACCCTTGGCAGTACATCCTCTGGTGCAATCGACAAGATACCAGAGATAGCACAAGTTGGTAAATCTCATTTCTGTTTATATGTCTATTGAATTTCTTATTTTAGCACCAATCCATAGTGAAAGACTATCCATTGCTATGGGTTCACGTTGATGCGGCATGGGCTGGAGTCACACTTTGTTGCCCTGAGTACAGAGAAATGTGTTATCTGAATGATATCAACGCGATTGCAATGTCATTTGCTACAAACTTCCACAAAGTATGCCTCGTTCGATTCATGCAATTACTTTGTTCTGGAGTCTGATATGGCTTGGGGTTTAGTGGGGCCTAACCAACATGGATGCTTTGACGTTATGGGTACGAGATTGTAAGCTGTTAATTGAAGCTCTGGATGTCACACCTCCATTCTTGAGGTCGAAACAAGGAGACGCTGGTAAGTAGACAATAAATGCTTTCAATGGCACGCCATTATGACGTTATATAGGGACTGATTGATTACAGAAACTGCACCTATCACTTGGCCGTCGATTTCGCTCAATAAAGCTCTGGTTCGTATTACGTAGCTTTGGGGCCGAGGCATTCCGTAGTTTTATCCGTCGAGTAAGTTCACCCATTTCCTGGGCGTTGGCGTTTCTTCATCTATTTCCCAGACAGTTGACTTGAACGAGCGATTCGCAAACCTTGTGGCCATGTCTGAGACACTGGAGATTATGACACCCCCCCTCCCTTGCATTGTCTGTTTTTAGACTCAATCCTAACACTGAAAGTAAGGAAGAACATCATCTTGAGGAACTGAACAGACTGAATAAGGCTCTCGCCTCTCTTCTCGAGACAATATTATGTTGACACAAACTAGCTCAATGGTGTCGTTTGTATTCGCCTGGCTGTCGGGTCCCTATTCACAGTAGAGAACCATATAGACAACGCCTTGAAGATTCTGGAGGAGGAAGGTGCCATTGCCATCAGAGAATGGGAGGAGGCGAAATGAGCTTGAGTTGAGTTGGAAAGGAACTACAGAAGATCAGACGTTGGAGCAAGTGTTTTTGGATATGAAGCAAGGGGAGAATGTCACATAGCCCTTTCTTTGGAGGCCCTCCAAAGGAATGGAAATAATGGGTTTCTTATGTCATGCCTGGAGCGATTCGTAAAAGCAAAATAAGGCTTACGTTTTACCTGGTGGATAATCGGGGAACATGTTTGCCAAGACAGTTGGCATAGCATGAGTCACAAAAGTGAAAAGTCTCAGTCTCGTGGTCGACAAGCAAGGATACTGAATGTGTTCCCGCGAGTATTCTTAAAAAATCTCCGTCACTAGGGGTCAGTAATTGATCCCGATTATGAAATGAGGAGATGTTACAGTAAGAGGAGAGTGATGATAGGACTGATGGGGGAGACACGTGGTGGTGGTGATGGTGGAAGGGAGAAGGGAGAGGCTATGGAGGCGAGTTGCGCATATAGTGAGGATAACGTACAGGAGAGACATTAGACGTTGACTGAATCTGCCAGGGATGGTTTACCACGTGACTTCTTGACCACGTGGTAGACGATCTGATATTTGGATAAGCACCTTGTTCTCGAATAAGCACCTCAAAGTAAGTCTGCCTTCACTCCTCCACCACCGACTGCCCCTGCACCCTCTCTTCCTCCATCCCGAACTTCGAGTACAGTTGAAACTGTGATTTTTACCCTTCATTGTATCCACGTAACACTCACTTGTTAATCCCACTCTTCCAACAGACACCAGATCATCGATTGTACTCTCCTCCCAACCGCTTCTTACACTACCTTCTGTCCTTCTGACCGGCTCGTAAAGTCATGAATCGCGACGACTACAATCAGAGGTACTCCATATTTTCATTCGTTCCCCTCATCTTTGGCATACTCACTTTCCCTCTGTCCAGATCTAGACCCTCAAATCACTCCTCTATCCAATCAAACTATTACGTTTCACCCCGCTCCTCGCCCTCTCCGAATCATACAGATAATGCTATGTATTCGAATGACTCAGACTACTATGTCCACAATCAACTCCAAACCTACACGTTCGGTACTGCGCCCCGGCTAACCAATTCTCCACCCACACGCTCTGGTAATCTCACTTCACCTCAGGATGACCCCGACCAGGACGATCCATATCTTCGCGCCGATATCACCCCTCGACCTTCTGTAGTTGCTTACAGTCAGCACCCTCCCTCTAGAGACCCTGACCGGCTACCGTCCCATATATCTGCTGCACTCGCCGCGTCACAGGGTCCCTCAACGAGTGCCACCCATCCTGCCTCTAGCCGGCGTTATTATGAGCCATCATCAGCTTCGGAGTCAGTCATATCACTACATGGCGTCGAGGAGCGCAGACGAATCTTCTATACAGGTTCTGGTGCCAGCGTCGATACCAGTTCTACGTCTCAAACCTATTCGAACGAATTTACCTCGTCCTCTGATGATGACGATCCTAATCATTCACTATATACAAACACTGATGATCCTTTCCCTAATTCCTCAGCCAATATCTCAACAACAAGTATGGAGTTTAGCTCGGAGGAAGAGGATGAGTTTGATTACATGGATGAGATTGAGATAAGCTCAGTAAGGATGGGGAGCCGCAATTTTTCTTCCTCAGAAGACATTGATCGAATAATTTATTATCACGCCGACAATGACTATAGAGCAAATGAAATATTGGAAGGACGCAGGGGAAGTCTCCCGATGGCGATACCGGGCGCAATGCCGTTTCCTATGCAGCATTCTCCTGGTCGCGGTCAGGAAGACACTTTAATTTCACTTCGCAGGCCAAGTCGTAGTCTAGATGACGACCTCCGCACCGTTGATTCACTGACAGGACCAAGCACAATGTCAAGGGTCAAATCTGACGGTCCAACTGCCACTCAGTCCTTGATTACTTCTCCAATATCAGTTCCAGGAAGTGAACGCGATTGGAGAAATCTAACTGAAAGAGCCAAGCAGTTAGACAAGGGTAAAGGGAGGGATATGGGAAGTTCCTCTACAACCGCTGCAGATGATGACGAGGACGTCGCCGGCGAGTTCGATCTCGATTGGGAGAAGCTCCGAGAAGGAATTGTCACGTTTGAGTCCAAAAATGTCGCTGGTTTTGTGGCAACGCCTGTCACTACTGCTCGTCCTTCTGGTGGCTCTCGCTGGTTTCCTCGTTTCGGAGGAAATAATAATCAAAATACACGCGATGCCCGCAGGCCGAGCATTGTCAGTGTAGCGTCCAGTGTGGGATCATCCCTCGCTGCTGACCCGCTTACTGGGGCTATTTATGGCTGGGGAGGGGAGGTCTATAAGGCCCAGCGGAGAAATTGGACATTCAAACGTGAAAAGATAGATGGAATCACACGGCATGGTTCAAACAATTCTAGTCACGCTGCTTCACGAGGTTTTGCTTCGTTTCTCAGTTCCAGATCCTCTGAAGAAGACAAAAGAAAGTCAAGCAAAGATCGAGAGAAAGAGAGGGAACGCATGGTGAAAGCGGCAGCTACGTGGAAGGGCATGCAAATTGATTCGCAAGAGATATGGAAAATAGACCTCATTGGACGTTTCAGAGTGGAGCGTAAGGCTACGAAAAGTAGGTCTCGACTTCATCATTCTATGTTGTCTTGCTCGACATGTGCTTATGAACTATACAAGCAATCGATATTGCCAAGGGACCTCAGCAACGCATCATTGTGCATCACATACGTGATTCAAACAACACAGGACCGGCTGGCGTATTCATCGGTCCTGTGAGCACGGTGCATAAGCATTCGAAAGCTGTTGCCTTTTCAATCGGTCGATTCTATCGCAAGAAGAGTGAAAGCAAGGAGAAGGTGAGAGAGGCTGCTGGTCCTCTCATTACTGCCTCCCATCCCCCGGCTCCGTCTGCCGACTCTCAGAAAAGACCAGGAGGCATGATCCTTCTAGCTCCTCGCAGGGTGCAGGTCGCATTCACAAACACAACGTCAACAAGGAAGTTGGAATCACATGGTTTGCTTGATGATGACCATCCTCGAACATCATCTAGGGAAACTGACCATGAGAGAAGTAGGAAGGAAAGGGAAAGGAGGAAAGGGAAGGAAAAGGAAAGAGACCACAAGCAAAAAAGATCAAAGACGAAAGAAAGGGAAACTGAAAGTAGCGAGAAAGAACGTAAGAAATCAAGTAGTACTAAACATGGAGGATCTTCGGCAGTACCTGACCTTGGTATTGTAACACTGGTCGAAACATCAAAATTCACCAACAGCTCCTCTAGTAGTGCCGATTCTTATCAAGCTTCCTCAGCAGGAACATCTACTACAGTTGTCGCATCAACGCTATCGCCGACTACTCCTTCTCTTCCACCTACAGACGTTATTATTGAATCACTTCACCACCTCCCTCCGATCGATTTCTTTGACCCCTCCATTGTACCTATCACGACGAATATCCCTATTGACCGTCAATACATGAGACGCCGCAGACGGCGTATCGTAGATCCATTGGAAGTCGATGACTATGAAGAAGACTATGACGAATATGATAACGAGTACGGCCGATACTCTCCTCCAACGAGAACCCCTCATAGCGAAGCCTTCGGAACAGTTGATGCCAGTATCATCGAACAGCTACGTCTAGAACGCGCGCAACATGAAGCGGAAGGGAGTACCGGCCTTTTCATGAGGTTGTTTCGGAACCGACACAGTCGCCCAACAGTGGGTCCCATTGCGGGACAGCTTGAGGCCAATTATAATCCTCCCTGGATTGTCCTTCCATCCCGGAACAGACAAGAGCAACAGCAACGTGTTGTTGAAAACCTCAATAGTTCATTTATGGATGTCGGGCTGCTGCCTACGATTCGTAAGCCCAAATATCACACTAGTTCTGGGCATAGCAAGAAGCATAACGAGCAAAGCAACGGCATACTAAGTAAAGTACCAGAGGAATCTCTCTACATGTTGCTGCCTCTCTGGCCTGGTGAAACAGATCCAGTGACCGGACGGGATTACCCAGCAGGCAAACGAACGCCACCGACAGACCGACGTCAATACCTACTTGTATACTATGCCCCCACGGACAAGAAGGATCAAGCCAACGAGTCCAAGAAGCGATCCCGTTTATCTCCAACGTCATCCCATGATGCCGCAAGAAATGATCGCAGCATTCTCCTCACTTCGTTCCATATCAGCGCCCGTTTCGTAGCACACAAGCAGCTCATCGGGACGGGTATACGAGTTCCCGATGAGGGGCTAACTGTATGTGGACCGCTGGACTATGCTTGGGAAACCCTGCCGTCTGACGACATTCGTGAAGAGAACGATTTGGACTATGTTATTGGGATATGTTATTCGCGTCATTCAGGAATAGAGTTCATACCAGAGGGTTTCGATACTCTTGGCCTGTGTCTCACGTCAACAAAGCCACCAAGAGCAGTCAATGATAATGTCATACCTCCCGAGCCAGTACATCATTTAACCCCAATCGGACGGGCTGTCCTCGAGATGGCGTGGTTGGGCTCCATGGCTTTGACGAGTTTTGGGCAGGTTGGAAGCACATGATTCGCTTTATTCTTGATCTGCTATTCATTTTCCTAACTATCTTATACTGATTACTCTTGGAATGCTTTGAATCACTCTTCTCATCCATAGTAGCCATCACGTTTGCATATCTAGCTAGATACATTTTACCATCATTACACATCGAAGTCAATAACCTCACGGGTAGAGAAGCTAAAACCATGCATGTAAGCTATGGCTACCTGGCACAATGGCAGCGTGTTTGGCTTTGATTGCTAAACAGTTAAACAGGCAAGAATAATATGCATATTGTTGAAATTGTATGCTCACAAATAATTGAAGACATCTGTCAATAAAGCAGATATGGGATCATTGATTAGATAGTGAATATGATGATGATCTTGTTCTGTCATAAGCAGAATCAAACTATTAAAAGACCATCATTACTCACAATAGACATGACATGAGAACTATCCTGCAGTTGATATGACATGAGAATGAAACTGTCCAACAGACTATTTGTTCTCATACTTGGCATGACATGTGAAAGGGATTGATAATCCACTTACTCAGCACATTCACATGTCTGACATATTGTGTATTTTTCTTCTATTAATATACCTGGTCTGTAGTGTATAAAAGCCATGTATTCTGTAGCTAGAAAAATAACAAACTTTGTTCTCTCAATTGTTGAGCCTTTGCCTCCTCTTGAAACATCACTACATGCTACTCTTTCTTTCTACACCACTCTAGATTGTAAGTGAAACTCTTACTTAACTAGCTGCTGCATGTTGCTGTTGTCATCCTCTCAACACCACAATGACTAAATGCAAGACAAGCAAGATTGTTATGCCCTCCAATCTTCAGTGCTCAAGGTTCAACCCCTAAGTGCCCCTTTTACTATGCAGCCCCTATTTTCGACACTTTGACGTTTCCTTGTTTATATCTGTTTACCCTTTTTCGAATAATCACTTTTACTGCCTCTTTGGACAGTGTTTCATCTGTAGTCAATATTGCTGACTATTGCCTCGGGCTACTCTGATCCCCAGGCCTCCTTATTCATCGCTTTACCAAGCTACTTACTCATCTAACAACCAGTAGTAGCTATACTTATCCTCTTACTTGTTTCATTGCTTTATTTTACTGTATCATTCATCATTGTCTGGAAGGTTGCTGGAGAGTTTGTCAATCTGAAGAACATCACTAATGGCTCAAATAGCCCCCAATTTGTCCTAAAGGCCACTTTCCATTTGTCACCCTCTTTGATCCTGATGTTATTATACCCCCAGTGAATATCCATTTTTGAAAAATATTTGGCATTGGATAATTGATCAATTAATTCACTGATAAGGGGTAGAGGATACCAATTTTTGATAGTCATTTCATTTAATTTATGGTAATCCTGTACAGGTCTCAAAGATCCATCTTTTTTCTTTACAAAGAAAAAGGGGGATGCCATGGGTGATTTGCTGGGCTGAATCCTGCCCGAATCCAGGTTTTCCTTGAGAATTTCATCTAATTGTTTTTGTTTGATCACACTCAATGGGTAAATTTTACAATCCAGTGCCTTAGAACCAGGGATTAGTTCTATTGCATGGTCCCATGGACATTGTGGTGGTAGCTGATTGAATGTTTCTTTCTCAAAGACCTTCTGATATGGTTTGCAATAAGCAGGAATTTTTGTGTTCATTTCCTTCAACGTTCACAGAACATAAGCTTGTTCTGCAAGTTGTCCTGCTTTAGATTGGAAGGCTCATAGTTGGAATTCCTCTGGACCGATATGGACAGTGTTAGGAGCTCACTAGAATATCCTATACCACAATCTGAACTCCCTCAAGTGTCACTCCAGAAATGAAGAGAAGGGAGGAGTAAGTTATATTGAACTTCTGTATAGTACCCTAGCGAGAGTAACTATTGAAGGGCTGGAGGACTAATACTAATGAACAGAAGATTAAAGTAAGAGGTAAAGTAAATGGCAAAAGGGGAATTTGAACCAAGGACTTCTCGAAGGTTATCCAAGAAGGCCAAGGTTGATAAGATAAGATAACTCGAAGCACACGTCTAGACAGGCACTAATGTAAGCGCGCATCTAAACAGGCACCAATAACGGATGAGGAAAAGATGAAAGAAAAGGGAAGAAAATGAAAAGGAAAAGGAAATGGAAATGAATCATAACATCACCCCCTCCTTAAGGATTACATCCACGTAATCACAAGGAGTTTACCTGTGCTCTAGCACTCTTCCAAACCCTCCAATTTCTCTCCAGCCTCTCCAGGTATTCCTTCTTGAACTTCCCATCCTCCCAACCAAACAGTTTCTGTGGTACTCATGGTTTTGTTAGGTTATTATATCGTCTAAACTCGAAACTACATAGGGATATTTTTCTTGGTGCTATGGGGTGTTGATCATGGAAGGACTTGACCTTTTCTGATGCGTTTTCCAAGTTTTCTGATGGTTCCCATGTGCTTTCTTTGGTAGGATAACCTTGCCACTTTACCAGGTATTCTAGTTTGCCTCCACATCTTACTTGGCTATCTAGAATCTGTTCTACTTTGTACTCTTCTCTGTCACCTACAGTCTCTGGGGGAGGGCATCCATGAACGGTTTGTCTGGGGTAATTAGGTTTGGTGTATGGTTTTAGTTTGGACTCATTGAACACGTCATGAATCTTCCAATCCATTGGAAGATCCAATCAATAAGCAGACTTGCTGACCTTTTCTTTGACTGTGAATGGACCATAGTATTTATTGTCCAATTTTTTAGAAGGTCATTTAGTCTTGATGTCTGATGAGTCCAATAGGACTTTCGATCTGATTGGGTACTCTCTAGCTGCTTTGGTGTGTTTATCATAAGACTCCTTCATTTTTTGGTTTGCTTTATGAAGAGCCTCTTTAGCTTTGGAGAGAGCATCCTTAGTCATGTTAATAAAGTCCTGTACCAATTGATTTTTGGGAACTCT
>KZ302163.1:0-39459 GCA_002554575.1 Amanita thiersii Skay4041 | reverse complement strand
GAGTGAAGGTGAGAGTAGAAGGGATACTTGTATTGAAAGCCTAGGGAATCCTAGGCAAGTAGCTACAGTTTATATACACTAAATGGTAGCTAAGGCGAACTAAAATAAAGTAATGAAACAGGTTAAAAAGTAAAGATAGCTACTACTGGTAATGAGATGAGTGAGTAGCTTGGCGAGGCGATGAATAGGGATGCTGGGGACCAGAGTAGCCCGAAGCAATAGTCAGCGATGTTGACTACAGGTGAAACACTGTCCATCGAGTCAGTAAGGATGAGTATTCGCAAAGGGATAAACAAAGATAAACAAAAGGATGTCGAAATGTCGAAAATAGGGGTTAGGGCGCTTAGGGGTTGAACCTTGAGCGCTGAAGGTTGGAGGGCGTAACACGCTCACCTTCATAGATGCTAGTCTAAGTGCACACTTCTTTCAGCGCCAACCTAGATGCACGTCTTTCTCTTACTTTACATTATAGCGGCTGTTGGTTCGACTCAACCAAAAGCCTTTCCTTTTCTTTTGGTTGTACTTAATACCATTGTAGATAGTTATTTGTCCCCTAGCTCTTAGATAGTTTCTCTCAACAAGTAACTACCATGCTCAATCGACCTTTCTTCTTCTCCTCTTTTACCCACTGTCAAGACTTGGAGTGACACCTGAGTAGAGTTGGATCATGGCAGTGGTAGTATTTGTGAGCTTCTAACACACTCTCACTTCACTCTCATTGTCTGAAGATCTACCTAGAGCATCACTCTACCTAGTGATCAGGCATATCTACATCTTATCTAAGCAGTGGTCACCTCGCCATTGCCACTCACCTTTGAGAGTCCTATACTTGGTCTTTGGCTTACTGCCTGAGCACTGAGATAGATGTCCCTTACAGAGGTGATGGATAAGGATACTTGGGGACCAGAGTAGCCTGAAGTAATAGTCAGCGATGTTGACTACAAGTGAAACACTGTCCACAGAGGCAGTAAGGATGAGTATTCGCAAAGGGATAAATAACGGTAAACAAGTAAGTGTCGAAGCATCAAAAATAGGGGTTGCATAGGAAAAGGGGCACTTAGGGGTTGAACCTTGAGTGCTGAAGGTTGGAGGGCGTAACAGCTAGAAGCTCTGTAAGAACTTGTATTGCTAGGATGCAAATCAGTCCTCTTTTATACTGTACAAGATTATGTGCACAGACCAATATTCTACATGTGTTTCTACCTGGGGTAACTGCACATTGCTGTGCATGATATCACTGTGATATTCATAGAATATCTGCAGTCTATCTCCAGGGAGTCCATGGATGGATGGATGACACATGGCTAGCTATAATTAGATTGAACTATTAATAACTATCTATGGTCTGATACTTTAGCACCTTACGGGTGGCTATTCTAACACTCCCCCTTGCTAGCAATACTCCCCCTTGATGTTATGCCCTCCAACCTTCAGCACTCAAGGTTCAACCCCTAAGCACCCCTATCTCTATGTAACCCCTATTTTTGATGCTTCAGCACTCTTTTGTTTACATCTGTTTGCCCTTTTGCAAATACTCATCTTTACTGCCTCTTTGGACAGTGTTTCATCTGTAGTCAACATCGCTGACTACTGCTTTGGGCTACTCTAGTCCCCAGGCATCCTTACTCATTGCTTTACCAAGCTACTTACTCATCTGGTTACCAGTAGTAGCTATCTTTACTTTCTTACTCATTTCACTTTAACTACTTGGATACCACTGATGTATATAAGCCTAGCTACATTGCCTAGGATTCCCTAGGCTTTCAATACAAGTATCCCTTCTACTCTCACTTCACTCTCATTGTCTGAGGATCTACCTAGAGCACATCACTCTACCTGGTGACCAGACATATCTACATCTTATCTAAGCAGTGGTTATCTTGCCATTGCCACTCACACCAAGAGTCCTATACTTGGTCTTCAGCTTACTGCCTGAGCACTGAGATAGATGTCCCTTACAAACTTGACCTTTTTGTCTTATGGTCTGATACTTTAGTGCCTTATGGACAGCTATTCTAACACCTCAGACCTTCCAAGCCATTACCAGACTACTCATTAGCAACTAGCATCACTTGTGTCTATTGAAGAAAGGTATAACTCGCACCAGAGGATGGAATACAGTGTTGTGGTTAGGACTTGTGCTACCAATACAGTATAACTACTGAATATAGAAAGTGTGACATCACATGTCACAAAACTGCGAATTCTAGCACTACTATTGTACTTCCAACATCTATGTATTCTGAGAGTAATACAATCCCCCCCCCCCTCCTTCCCCTTTACCTTCCCTAAGAGCAGGTGCCTTGAGCATGCATCTGATCATAGGGTGACTGGCCTTGCCATTGCCTCACACACTCCTGCACACACTGGGTGACGCAGCTCACCCAGACTTGAGGAGCACTGAGTCAGAAAGCCCAGTTTTCCCCCACACTCTCCACCCTTCACCTTCCGCACTCCGACACACCGCCTCACAACGGCACGCCAAGACTTAGACGATGTCACCGTCACAAAAGTACTTCCGCCAGTTTTCTGTTTATTGATCTTGGAATGTCACGTGATGACTATCTTCAAGACTCCACTATCCCTATGGGGTCATCAGTGTTCTATGGGAACTACAGAACTCGGAGTAATGATTGTTTTCTGCATTCTGCCAGTGCCATGAGGTCTCGCCCAATGGCAGTTGTTTGGGGCTATCATCAACATGATAAGAAATCGCTGGATGTAAGTTTGGCTCACATTCAATTGTGGTTACTATTGAATCTTGACGATCTAGTATTGATTTAGCTAGACAATAGACGTTCTTTTTAGACCTCTCTGACCTTTCTTTCAACTACCACAGCCTTAACTCGCTCCAACGGTTCTCCAAGTTTCATCATTGTGTGAATCTCGTGGTAAATTGAATGCTATTTACGAACGTTGTCCTTGTACTTTCTTGACATGCCAAATGATTCAACGGATCCGTGCTAACTCAACAAGGCAGAACACTCTCTGCTGCAGGTTTTAATGACGACCGTGAACCACCCCAATTGTCAAATTGGGGTGCAGATGACCAAGGGACCCCGCAACCGCTGCCCAAATCTCGGATGAATTACCATAGGAAGGGCTCAACGAATTGAGGTACCTATGTCCATGCCACATATGGTGATATTAGCAGGGGGTCCTCATCGTAAGTAAAGGATTGTCCATTGATTTTCCCTCGATACCTTTCACTGTCCCGATTATTTACAATGGCAAGCAGAATTTTTGGCATAATACCAATCCTCCACAGTGTCGACTCATCTGGATCATTTACACTTGATGTTCCCCTTCAATTACCGGAAGCTCGATTCAAACCGGAATTATCTCTCTCGTATCACTCGGCAGCTACAGATAACTCGGTTCTTGGTCGGGGTTGGGTGCTGAAGGGAGTGTCGGTCATCGAACGTGCCCTTGAAAAGGTCACTCAAAGGACTATTGATGGTGAGTATGAACGTTATCATACCCTTATCCCAACTAACTCTTTCTTCAGTCGCTTCTAGGTCTTACTTCACCCTCGATGGCCAGCGGCTTGTAAACGTTGGCCATACTGACACAAGCAACGGTGATAAGAAAAGAAGGACTGAGTATAGGTTTGAAGTAGAACAATGGTCCAGGATCTATGCTGTCGGTGACGATCCCAAGAATCCTGAATATTGGGAGGAGCAGCTCCCTGGTGGTGGTGTCAGATTGTTCGGAGAGACGAAGGTAGTTTGACCCATAGCATCCCTTGATAATTGGCTGATTCAGTTCTGAAGGACTCCAAGACTACCTCTCTCGATGGGAAATCTACCAGTAGTTGGGCTATTTCACAGGCTCAAGACCTATTCACCAATTACATCACGTTCAGTTACACACTAACCACTGGAGTGTGTTACTTGAAGGAAATCTCGTATGGTGGCAATCTATCTGACATGAAACATACACGAAAAGTTTCCTTTGAATATGGCCTACGTCAGGACGTGGTAACGCGATACTCGCTGGGCCGTAAAATAATTCTTAAACAACAGATGCAATCAATCACGACGTACATATCCACCAACAAAATCCTTGCTTACGAGTTGACCTACTCTGAATCACCTTTGACGCTGCTCAGCCGATTATCTTCAGTCGAGATGAAAGATGCAAATAGAGGTTTCACCTATCCGTTGACGTTCACTTGGACTGGTAGGAAATCTGAGGATATCTTCGACTCGCCATACAGTCTCGGTCCCATCAAAATGTCATCCCCTCTCAAGAACCCTCAGGTCATGCTGCTTGATACAAACGGGAATAGCAGCCACGATATAGTCATTGCTTCGAAGGAGACCCGAACTATCAATGGGGCTTTTTCTGACATCTTCTCTATCAAGGTACTTCCAACTACCTTAGATTCCCATGGGTTCGTCAAATTGGCGCCTTTGGTACAATCCGACAATATCACTCTGCCACCCTCTGGCAAATTTTTACCCTTGGATGTCAATGGGAACGGCACAACAGATCTTGTAAGTCATCACTACACATTCTTGTACTTCGTGACTTGACTGCCTGGAAGCTCCATTTTGCACGAGTTGGTGACTCATACCCTATCACCATTTTGTTGTCGGGATCAAATGGGTATGAGCGGCTTGACACGTTTATGTTCAAACCTCCAACTATGGGTGGTACCTTCCACACTGGGGATTTCTTTGTAAGTTGGTTGATGGTTTTCCCTGATCCCCGAGCCATCTCAACTTTCGCTTCGAAAGGGTGATGGCAATGTTGGACTTGTGTATGTTTACCCAGAACAACAGAAAGTCAAGCTAGTCCAGTTTGAATTCGATGGCAGGAAAATGAAAATGGATCGCCTTGCTCCATTAGACGGCCCACAATTTACAGGTAATATAACCAAGCTGAAAGTAGTCGTTGGTGATCTAGATGGAGATGGGTATGTCGGACTCGTCTTATTGTGAAATCTAGGATGGAAATTAACATGAATTAGTGTTGATGGATTGTTCCTCCTCTGTCCAGACAAGAACAGACCTGCAGATTGGGAGATAGCCTATGTCGATGCAATCAACGGAAGGCTCAGTAGGGTCCAGGCACTTCCAGAGAGTGCGAAAATTCGATTCACGAATGATACTACGATTCTCCCCTTTCATGCCGATGGTGATTCTAAGACTAGTCTACTGTTTCTGTCCAAGGATGAAGCTGGCGATCTTCAGTTTCAGCTCGTACGCAATGTTGGAGGTCTGCTGAATTCCGTGGGTGATCCAACCAATACTAGGCTACCATTCAACAGAAGTACTGTGACCATCTCCCGTGTCGTCTCCCCAGTTACACTTGATGTCATGGTGGTTGTCGATGAGCCGCGTCGTCCCGTTGTTCATGTCTTTCACTTCGATAGCAGCAATTTTCGTAAAATTAGCTGGAGTGGCTTCTCGCCCTTTGAATACACCAGTGCATCAGGGATTCGTTGGGCAGACTTCCGCGGTGTTGGCCTCTCTGATTGCACTTCTATCTCCTTTTCTGGTCAAGGCATGACCGTCAGTTCCATGCAGTGTTTGGGGCTAAACGTACACAGAACCTACATACAGCCGATGGATTGCATCTCTGGTTATCGCCAAACCTTGGGGCTCCTAGTCCAGGTCCATTACTCTCCTCTCAGTGATTCGAGGATTTATGAGTCGGAGGAGAAGACGACAACATCATTGATCAATGCTTTCGCTGGTAATTGTGCAGCCGCTGCGAATCTAGGAGACCCAAGCTCTGCACAACAAATATGTCGTATGCGTGCAGAGTCAGTATCCTTCCCTCATTTTGTTGTGGCTTCACTTGCCGTGACTCCCGGAAGATCAATGGAGAATATCCTAGATTATAAATACAAGAATGCTCGTATCCAGTTTGGAGGTCGTGGGTGGCTTGGGTTTGAGGCTGTCACCACGACTAACATCTTTCTTGAGACCACTGAAATGGTGTCTTACAACCAATATTTCCCATTCATTGGGCAGATTCGCAAGTTCGAGAAGAGGCTTAGTACTACGGAGGAACTCTTAGAGAGCAGCGAGTACACATGGGAGTCCGTTGATGTTTGTGACAGATTCAACAAATCGGCGCAGTTGAAATACCAAAAGGAAACGTTTTATGACCGGGCACAACTGAAAGACTCTAAGAAAACATCACGTCCTAGTACTGGATCATACTCTGCTCAAGTGTCCTTCGCATATGATGGATATGGAAACATCACCAAAACAACTATAAAATCTTCACAAGCAAACATTCCTTCCATTGATCTTGTTTCGAGTTTTGAGCCTCTCGAGAAGGTCTGGTATATCAGGAATAAAACTAGAGAAGCTGTCGAGACAGAAGGCCACGTCATCCGTCAAACCAAGTATAAGGACGTCACTTTGCAAGGACTCAAAGACAGTGGCATCTCGGCTGACAAGGTCACCAGCAGCCAATGGCCGGGGAGCAGTTGGACTGTTGAAACGAGCAACTGGATATCGTCGGAGAAACAGGACGGGACGTGGCTGACCACAACAACCAAATTTGGACGTTTCGGGGAGAAATTATTGACGAAAGGATCAAATTTAGCAGAGAAGAAGTACCAATATGACGATTGTGGTATTCACGTCGTTCGAATCAGCACAGCGATCACTTCCGGAGAGTACTCTGATGAAACCTTTGAGTTCGAGAATCCTTCGAATCTTGCTTCTGGACTGCCTTCAGCTGTCAAAACACCAAAAGGCCTGCAGACGAACTTTAAGTATGATATCTTGGGACGTACGCTCGAAACGTCGCTGGGATCTGATCCCAGTAGCACATTTGTAATGGAAAAGGTGACTTACGATGCAGATGGAGGGCTCATCGAGACTCGCCAAATATATAATGGCCTAGAGGGAGAGAATCACAAGTGGCGCGAAATGATTACCAAGTACGATGGGTACAAACGAGCCATCTTGATCAAGGAGAGTATGCCTGACGATCCCTCGAAGTATAAGTGCAACGAAATTGACTACGATGGTGCTGGTCGAATCGCGTCTCGTTTAGAGCCGTATCTTAATAGGGAAGATGCTCAGCACATAAACTATTCCTATGATGCCCGTTCTCGCCTCACAGAGCAACGGTTCCCCGGTAATTCCTTCACTCACAAAATTGAATATTTCTGCGACGATGGAACTCCCAAAGTCCAAGAGACACTCTCGACTGGTACGCGAGCGAATAACGAAGTAACAAGTCGAGAAATGGCGGTTCTGCCTAATGCGGATTCGCCTTCAGCGGGTAATTTCCTCAAGCTCTGTGTCACTAAACGAGTGGATGAAGGTGGTCGATCTGTCATGACCAAGTTTGATGCCTTAGCACGACCAGTTGAAATCAACGATGGGTCTAGTTCGATGTCTTTGGAGTTGAAGTACGACGGCTTATCACGCGAGATCAGCAGGTGTTTGGTACGCATCAAAAATGAGCAAGTTGATAGGAGCTTGGAAGCGAATAGATGTGTCAACAACCATTCTACAGTCCGATTCGAGGATGATGCACGGCGTACAACTCTCCGCAATGAGTTGACCAAAAAGGAAGTCGTGACTGAGACCGATTACTGTCAGCGTTCTATCACAAAGAAGACCGCCGAGGATACAGTGAATTATACATACAAGGATGGGCAGCTCGCCACTGTCAAATCTACTCAGGGTCATTTCTCATACAGTTACAAATACTCCGACTCTGGATATCTGCGCTCGTCCGAAATATCTATTGATAGCAAAAAATTCAAATTTGATTACAACTGGACCAAAACGGGACAGTTGGAGCGAATCACCAATCCCGATAAGTCTGACATTTCTTGTTCATTCCAGCACGATGGCATAACACCCCATATATTGACCATTTCTCATGGTGGCCAGGACAAGGCGTCAATTAGTTTCTTTGGTTTCGATAATGCGTATTCGAAGCCTTCTCGACATCGCTTGCAGAATGGCATCATATCAGAGTCTCGCTTCAACAAGGATGGGATACTGTATTTTCAGCTACTAATGAACCAAGGTGATCAAGAAATACTGAGACAAAGCTGGAGTTATACCCCATTCAACAGAATCAGCTCATACAAAGTTTCCTATCTCGGAGCCCCGCCTGATTGTCAAACATATCGATATGACCGGATCGGTAAAGTTCATATCAAGGTTGATGATAACAACACTAATTTGTTTCCTCTTTTTAGGCCAAGTAAAATCGGTGAACGACCATAATTTTTCATATTCCAGAGGAAATCTCGGCCGGGATAATCATCGCAATTTTCTACATAAGACCCAAGATTATCCATGGCAGCTTACCAATATCTCTGGTTCCTCAACCCATGATGGAATGTCCTTCCAGTATTCAGTCGATGGAAACAGGATATCCGAAAAGGATGCATTTCATACTGTGACCTCGGAGATGTCGTATGATTCTCAAGGACAATTGACGAAACTCAACAACTGGAGTTTCGTCTATGATTATACTGGACGCTTAATCAAGGCCTCTCATGGCGATCACGAAACAATATACTACCCCACCGAAAGCCATGAACTCCAAATCGACAAAACAGGAGAAAGACACACATCTTATTTAATCTATAACCGTCGTCTTGCCTCTGTTTCATCGGGCGGTGGTGAATACCATATTAACTACTTCCATCATGATCACCTGGGAAGCACGATTGCAACCTCTGACGCTTCTGGAGCTTTCGACGAAATTTACAAGTATGATGCATTTGGATGTATAGCTGGTGACCCACCGCGTCCAGTAGGCAAAACCTATGTCCCTGCAAGATACACGTATTGTGGAAAACAGATGTTCAGAAAGCCGTACTCCAAACAAGGATTCTACAATTTTGGCTCTAGATTTTATGATCCCGAGGTAATCCAATATTGTTCTATTTTGTTATTCTAATTGCTGTTTGAAGACTGGGCGTTTCTTATCACTTGATAAATTCCCAATCGACATTGACAACCTGAGCCCGACGTCTTTCAATCTCTATGCCTTTTCGCAGAACGATCCTATCAATTTCGTTGACCTATTCGGATATGCCCCTGTACCGTGGTGGCATTGGTACATATCCTAGTTTCCAAACCCCTTCGAAGAATTTACACTGATTGGTGCAACAGGGCAGTCGGTGTCACTTTGGTGGTTGGAGGTATTGCCGTGTGTGCTACTGTGCCATTTGCGATCGGCATGATGGCGGCTGCGGCTGCTGTGGGCGGTGCAGGCATCACTATCACAGTCACTGGTGCCGTAGCCGTTGGGACTACTATGGCCGGGAGTGCCCTTGTTGGTGCTGGCTTGAGCGCGATAGTCACTGACAGTCTCGTGTTGGTTGGTTATGCTGAGAATGATGAAGCAGGCTGGCGGAAGCAGATTCTGCTAGGCGCAACATTTGGAGCAATCGGTGGTGGCATTGGTGCAGCTGCGAGCACAAGTACACCCGCCGCTGTCAGCCTCGGAACATTGCAGAGGGAAGGAGTTAGACGTCTGCCTCAATTTGTTGCTTCGAAGCTTCTGTCATCTGCTGGTGTTGACACGGTTGCAGGAGCTCTACTAGGGGGCGTGCAACAGATGACGACCAACGCACTGGATGATGCACCGATCTTGACCGACGTCGGTTTATCGATGACGTTAGGTGCCATTGGAGGTTTTGGAGTGAATAAATTTGCGGGCGGTGAGGACAATCCACGAATTGGTCTGTCTAATTGTATCTTGACTCGTTGTACAGGTTCCGAGAAAGCCCTTAACCGATCCTTTGGAATTGGTTCTGGGACTCTGAGATCTACAAGAAGTGGAGGACAGAGCCCTGCACTTACTTTGGCGAGTGCTGGTGTATCCAAGAACGCCAAGAAACCTTCTTATCTTGACAGTGTTGTATCCGCTACAAACTATGCAAAAGGCTTGTAAGTATAGTAGCCTTTGGATGTGTGGTGATCGCGTCTGTCAGTAGCTGCCAGTTTGAGTTTGTTATAATAGTTTTGAAGAACCATATAAATCACATGTTAACTTGTTAAGCGTCACTTGCCAGTTGGGTAATCTGCCACCTGCTGTTAGCATTGTTATGAGGGCTGTGAATTGTGATGCATAATCTATCTCAGGTTCCCAGGGCGGTTGGTGTTTGCGTAGTCCCAGATGCAGACGTTCGGATGGGGTTTTATGAACTCAGGTGCAATTATTCACTATCGTCAAAATAATGAGGCAGCACTAATTCAGAGCGCGACATACAAGTTTCGTGGAGTTCCCTGTTCACTGGTATACATGAGCAGAAGGCGAAACCAATGCAAACGACTGTGCAGACTCGTTTCGCGGAAATGAATGATAGCGTTGATTGATTTTCAATTCCCTGGGATGCGTTTGATTGATACGGTGACGATAATGTCGGTGGGTACAAGTAGGTATACCATGACCAATTTCCAATTTGAAGGATTGCTATGTCTGGTCAAGGCTCTCGAATATTGTGAGTTTATACTGATGGTGCGGCTTGTTCAGGACACTGGGTGAACTTGTCTAGGGAACAAGATGGGGATGCGAAGAGTATCTCGGGAGAGGTATAAGCTGCAGGAGAACAGACTTGAATTTGTTGGTGGGAATCGGAGATGCAGGTACTAGGACCCGAAGGTACGCTTCTAAATCATGGTAATGTACATTGACAACTCTGAGTCCCTGACAGATTAGAGACGGCACACGAAGGAATAGAAGAACCTTTCACTGAAGAGGCGGCGGCGTGGGCGTACCAACTGATACCAAGTTGGTTGTGCAACAAGAAAACTGAGGTAGATTAAAATAAACTGCTCTGACTGGGCGACATGGTAAAATGTAGTTCTGATTATTATTATTGAGGATTACCAGATATGGTGAACCGTGCGTATGAGTTGTCCTTTGGTGGCTGTACCATGGGTGGCTGACAGGTCTTCACGAATATGATATAAGAGGACTCTAGCAAGATTCAAACCCATTTCTTCGTCTCACCTCTTCTTTCATCCTACCTCGAGCATCGACATCCTCCCCACCTGCAAACACATGCTGGTGAGTAACAATATCATTTTCTTACTTCAGTCACTGACATACGTTAACATATCCACACCCTCCTCATGTTGTCGGCGTCACTGATTGTTGAACATCTTCAAGCCTGAGCGATGGAAGGAAGACGCAAGTATGCACAATCTCATTTCCTCTCAGGCCATCAATGCTAATACCAGCCACACAACTCGCCCACCAGTAGCCGTGGCGAGGATGTGAGTTTCATGCCAGCCACCGTACATCAGTCTCTCATTTGGACCTCGCCCAACTGTATTTGCCTCACTCACCCATAATACAATGTACGTACATCATCCACTGATGTACTTCTCGTGCTGACTCTCCCATGCCCCGCTTCTAGTTGCTTCGCCTCTCGCCCAACTCTAGTAGTGTCGCTGAGTTGGCTGATGGTCAGAGCAGGCAAGAGATTCACGTAGAGCACTGGTAGACAGCCCAGAAGGAGGGTGGGCGCTGGTGTCGTCCGCTTCTCCGGAGGAGTGCCACATGCGGAACCAGCTTCGGCAGCGTTGACGGTGTGGCACGAGGGGGAGCAGCAGTGTGATCACTCACTCCTCAGGGTGCGCCTGAAGACACGACCTCTTGGCCAGGTGCTGGAGGTCAGTCGTTAGTATGGCTGCAGCCTACTAGGATGGTTCTTGGAGGATATCGAGCCTGGCGCAGGGGAGGTTCGGCTTCTAGGTATTTTGTTGCTGTCTGCTGTCTGCTTTGCTTGGAGGGCTAATGGTTGGTATGACAGCCACTCCCCTGGGATGGATGGGGACCTGAAGCAAGCGGCGAGATTCAGGTAGAGCACTGTTTGCACAGCCCGGAAGGAGGGTGGGCGCTGGTGTCGTCCGCTTCTCTGGAGGATTGTCACATGCGTAACCAGCTCTGGCAGCGTTGACGGTGTGGCATGAGGGGAAGCAGTAGTGTGATCACTCACTTCCCAGGGTGCGCCTGAAGATGCCCTCTTGGCCTTGATGTGCTGGGATGTGGTGTTTATATGGTCGTGGTATAACAGGATAGCCCTTGGAGGATATCATGCTTGCCAGCCTTTGAGGTACTTGAGTTCTGTAAGTTGCTTACTTGGGTATGAACGTTGCCTAATTAGCAGGAATAGGTGGACTCGTGCCCAAAGGAGAGGGATGGCAGTGGAAGTGTTGGAAGGAAGTAGATAGGTAAGCGGCGGTCATCATTCTCGTTTCTTGTTTTACTGAACGTCTCTATTCAGATCTCAGGTAGAAAAACCTCGGATGATGGTGGAACCAGGTTGAATCTGGTTTCGGGGGGAGTTTTGGCGGTCAGTGGGGCAACTGCTGGCTGTCTTCCTGCGACCGGCAAGACCCAAAAGGGGCAGGGCGGACGTAGTTAGCTACGACGTACCAAAGCGGCCAGGTTGGAACCCTCATCCTCCCTTTAATGGGCAGAGGTTTATAGCGTAGCAATGATGCTTGTGTCAGCGCCGCCAATGAATTCATTTTCTCACGGTCGACAGTGTCACTACTACTCCATGCGCTTTGTATTCCGACGAATGAGGCCTATCAACTTGGTCAAAGAGCGGAAGGACGCTGCTTGGTAAAGAACCAACATAGTATAAGGATTTTCAACCGGCGAAGGAGCTGTTCGGTATCCATGATAGTTTGTGATTACCAGTTGACTCGCATGTTTTTGGTTCTAGTTCAGGTGCACTTTGTTTCAGCTGCTCACGCACTCGTCTTTTCAATAAAAACAACCGATCTGGTATCTAATCACGATTATAGTCAACCAAACCGATTTTTCATCGCAGCCGGCGTTGTATCAAAGCAGACACACAAGTCCTTCAAGGCTATGACGCTTGCTATCGAATAACAATACGGCAACGGATTACAGTACTCACGGAATTCGAATATGTGGGCATTTACAGTGTTGTGATCATATGCAGCCTGTCAAACTGCGCATTGGCAAGATAGGGACGCGTTTCATCACATGTTGCTAAGCCAATTGCCGGGTTATCTGTCCGCATTTTCTCCCCTTCATCCCCCTCCTTGTGGAGTTGGACTGAATGTATGCGCATCACTTGATGTTATGGGCGGGCCCATAATCATCAGTTCATTTCTGAACTATGATAATCACCGCAAAGAATACGTGGAATGATCAATTTCCGAAGCCCGAAAAAAATTGGCTAGACCCCCCCCCCCCCCCCCGTGTTATACATTGCTCCATTTATCGACCGCGAACGAGCTAGTGATTGGATATTTAGTGTGCCGAAGAAGCCAAACAAGTGATCCCAACAGTTTGCTTTTTTTTCAACTTTCAACTTGCATCCCTTCACGATGTCATTGAGGACCGGACGTTATGCCATCTACTACGAAAGCCACCTTGTGGGCACCGTCCCCGATGAAGAAAGTGACGCTGAGATGGTGTACAGTAAAACGAATGACAGCGAAGCTCGAGTACGTTTCTGTCCAATCAAAGGCGCTTTTGCCATTTAGCTGACTTGGCTCCTCTCTTCCCTGTATCAGTGGGATTTGTTACGTCTGGAAAGCGGTCGATACAAGATTTTTAGTAAAGGCGGTGTAGTATCTAGTAGAATATCGGATGACTCCATTTATCTCTTCTACACAAGTGCAGACCATTTTCCGATGGACTGGATTTTGAGACCCGTACCCGTGGCCGGACCAGATATCTATCGGTAAGACTATCCACGCCATTCTCTCCTACCTTCCCTTTCTCTTTGGTTGATGGATCTGACGCAACTACGTCATACTGTAGAATCGAGGCACCCCAGATAATACCCAGGGTAGCATGGACAGTCACCCATCAAGTTCAGCCACGCCAGGTAGATAATATTATGGATGCCGATGCTAGTGAATAAGGTTTCTGACAAATTCCATCAGCTCGTTTTACGCCATGCGACAGATGAACCTATCGATGCATTCACACAGTATTTCAGATTCCAGCGCGTAAAGAGTCCATCACCCAAACCTTCGTATCCCGTGGAGTGATGACGTATCTGTACTCATTTGATAATTTGTATGTTCCAGTTACCTATAACTACTAATAATCATGACAATACCTCGGACACTGAGAGCAATGCCGATGGCCGGATACTGTCCCGGGGACTCTCACAGAAGATTGCTATGACGTACCGAGAATCTCTGTCAACTGCTAACAGTCGCTGGTCTCCAACATCTTTTCTCCCACCATCAAAGTATCTTGTAGCAGAACAGTCCAAAAAACTAACATTTTATCGGCTGTGGCCAAAAAAAAAATAGCGACTAGAGCCCCACAAAGAAAGAAAAACAAGCTAGAAAGTACACCTTCAAGAGTTGAAACCTCTAAATACAAAAGCGATAAGCACAAAAATAACAATAGACAATATGTTAATAATATGGTGGGTAACCCAGATTTCTATCATATATGGAGCAAACCCAATTTTTCTTGTTGATTGGGACGAGAGTCCCATTGAAAGTAACTGATAGTCCTGATATATGTAGGCAGGCGGAGAGGGAGAGTGAGGGGAAAAAAAAAAAAAAAACAAGGAAATCAAACAGTCTTTTACACTCGTGTCTCACGTGTGCGGCTTTTACATTCTTCAGATGGACTGACAGATGGACAAAGCGAGTCGGTATTCCTTCCTGTACTTGTACTTGGATCCAACGACAGACTAATCAAATTCGTCGAAACCACGTTCGTGCCACTGGCAAATTGGATCGTAGGAAGCGAGCTAAAATCCGTCGAGACAGCCGATCTTTCGTTCTGCTCGCGCGACCAGTTGGACCCGGCAGCCCACACGGTTGCGAGCAGTACACCAATGATCTCGACGTAGATGTTCACCGACAGGACATATGTCCCACGCAGTATATCACGATATGTGTAGATGAGTTGGACGAGGCTGAGAACGACGGGAAAGATGAAATTAGATACAGAGATCCAAAAGAGGCCCTTGACTATAGAGGCATATGACCCTAGTGACCAGGCATATCAAGATTCTGAACAGTGAGGACGAGAAATAGAACGAACCACGACGGCGGGTGCTTTGCGTGGTGTGGTCTTCACTCCTAAAAGCATTATGTAGATTGAGTTTGTACAAGAAAAGCGCAGAAGCAACGCTAAAAAAAGGTTTTTGAAAAGGAAGGTTATCGTCAAGGAGGTAAGTTATGCATATACAGAGAAACTGACCCATTTTCCGCGACTTGCAACGCCCACTCAATCTTCGGTGTGGGTCCGACATCTCCCCAGGCTGCTTGGCCTGCAAGAGCTGAGCTAGTGAGACCCTTGATAGCCCGATTCATGAGGACAAAGTCGGCAGTGATATTAACAATCCTCGCGAGTTTTAAACTCATCACAAGGATAACAATCAATATGAAGGCCCACCGGGGCGTCGTGCGATATGGATACACAGTAAACACACGTAACAAAAGAATGCTTTCGGTAAGGATCGGAGCGAGTGCAGGTAGGCATACGATAGCCTTGAACCTTGACGGCTTGAACGGCTTGAGCGGATCAGTGATAGTGGTGTACTAAGAGACCAATTTTGATGAGTGTCACATTAAGGTAGATCATCTACAGGGCGAAAGACGAAACAGGAGAAACAAGGGGATAGACATACCGTTTCAGCTACGTAGAACATGCCAACTGCGAGACCCAGAAGTATCGAAATGACATTGAAGATGAACACTGGCTTTCTGCGCAGCCGCTTGGTTGAGAAAAAGAAGAGTGAGACCAGCAGAGGCAGGAGAATCGCTGCGCCGATAGCGTGGATGATAAGAATGTTCATCTGCGGCTTAATGAACGCGATATAGTTCAAGCCAGGAGGTGGAGGCGGAGGGAGGATCATCCTGTCGTCTGAACCCATGCTTGTCGTCGTTCTGGGTCATGCAGTAGCGAGCTAGAGTAACATTAAGTTGAACAGTAAAAAAAAAAAAAAGAAGTAAAAGTTCCCTCACACCCCACCTCAGCTATTCGCCTCTCGTCGCTCCCCTGACTTACGTTAATCTGTTTTTCTTTTTTCTTCTTCTTTCGTTGCCCTTTTGAATAGGTTACACCTTACGCATTTAATTAAGCCTGCAAGTGATGAATCATTCGTTATTATCGTCATCACGTCCACTATTAGCACGGCGCCGTTCCGCCTACATTGTGGTAAGGTAATAAGACTCACTAGCAATAAGAACGCATATATGCGCACATAGTCTGCGTATTGTCTGTGAAGAAAAAAAAGTAAAAACAAGAAGAGAGCCCCGACAGAGACCACGGCAAGCACGGGCCACAAGCCCCAGCACCACAGAGGGGGGGGAAAATATCACAAGAACTCAATAGTGTACACAGCCAGTGGGAGAGTCGCTTAACGAGGCCAGGCGTCCAAGCATTGTGCATCACAGGGATGGACAGAAACAATAGTGTACAGCTCCACACCTCCATTGACTCTGCCGCATACACTGAGGACAGCGATAACCTCACCAAGGCACCAGACACCAGGATACTGGCATTGCTCGTGTAGTATTGATGCGCGCATTCCAAAACTGACAACCGTGACATATTTATATTGCGGTCACTTCAATCACGTGACATTACGTAATAAGATGTGGCCCACCTTGGACCAACGAGCTCACATGCTACTGCTACCCTTCTAAAGAGGCCACTAATAATATCTCACTATCTCACTAGTTCAACTGCATACGGTACACATTTGTGTACACCCAGTTTCCTTTAAATTCGGACACTGACCTAATCCAGCTTCAAAGCCCTTTTTTTCTAATGCAAATACAGTACCATTCTCTTATATCCCTGTTAGTCCCCCTTCCCCACTCCAACAGTCTCCACAATCATATGAGAAACAACACAGGTTTCTTCGTTCTTTCTTTCTATGTACTAATAAAAATATGTATATACATTCAAGTACAACCCCGGCAGAATGGCCAAGGCAAAAACTTTAGTTATAAATGATTAAAAGAGGGAGGGGGAAAAAGAAAAAGGAAGTATTGTATATATTTCCGATTCCAAAGAACGCAAGACCCTGTCTAGCTCTAAAAGAAGGGAAAAAAATAGGGAGGATAAGAGTAAAGCACTCTTTTTTTGTGAGGAAAGAAAAGAAAAGAAGAAAAACACCCTCAGAACTTGAATTAAGCAGACGCAGGGCCAAAAAAAAATGAAATGAAAAAGGAATGTTAATAGGGGACAACCATGAGCACAAATAAGTATTACAGTAACACACAAAGAAAAAGTGAAAGAAAAAACTTTGTTTTCGATTAAACCAGGGACCAAAAGATATTCCAACATGTACACATTGTCTTGAGAAAATGGGATTAATAGGACCAAGCGGAGGAAAAAGGGAAGAGGGTTTGCAAGAAAGAGAAAACCGAGTCCAGAGCATATTGTATAGGTGATAAAGGGAGAACGTTAAAAAAATTGTGTGTTGGCTACGATAGATTTAAACGGTGTATTGATGTAGAGAGGGCTTCGGGTGGCATATATGTGGGAAACGGCGATTAGGATGACGATAAGAAAGGGGAAGCAAAGATGAGCTCGAAAATCAGGGATGATGATAACAACGGATAATGATAGACCTTTACGACGATAGACGAGGCAGGCAAAGGCGAGCATAAGTAAGGCAGGTGTTGATAAGTCGTTTAGGTTCTTGATGTACAGCCCCACCCTCGCAAAGTTTTACCGACAACGAGAGAAAAACCGACAGCGACGCAGGCAAGTGACAACCAATTCGCGTGGACACTGAAGAAGAAAGCCTCACTTCAAAAACCTCACATACACACCATCTTCATCATCCTCCGAGCTACCTCGTCTCGACATCGTAGCACCTTGACCCCTCTTCAGACCTCTCCGCCAAACCTGCGCTGCTGCTGCCGCTTCATCTTCCTCCGGACTCCACTCAGCTCGAGGCGTTGCAGATCCATATCTATTATATCCATTACGCGTACTCGCCGCCATAGTTGCAGCAGGAATGACACCCTTGTGATTATTCACCCCCGCACTCGTCGGAGGATAATCACGACACGTCGTCACAACCGGGGAGGTACTCGTCGCCATCGTCATCATCGTATTCGCTGTCGTCGTCGTCGTCGCTGTTGTTGTTGTTGACAAAGCTAAATGCCTCCTCAAGCTCATGATCGAATTCTGTCGCTTCGCAGGAACCAACAGTCTCGCCAAATTCAGCTCTCCATCTTCGTCATCTTCGTCGTCTTCCATATCATCCTCATCTTCAGAGCTCACTCTATCCCCATCAACTTCCTCATCAGTCGCATCAGAACTTCCTCGTCCTCGATCGCCAAGACGAACAACATCCTCACTGACACCTCGCCTCCAGCCCCCTGAATATCCGTCTTTTACCTCATCCATCTTTCGCTTCTTTGGCCGTGCCCACATGTCCCCCTCAGCTCTCGTCCGGGCTAGGCTCGGCACTCGATCCTTCTTCCCTCGACCTCTCCCTCGCACCTGCCCACTCTTCATAAACCCCTTCTCCGCCTTCCTATCCCCCCCGCGAACAACAGACGTTGCACGACTCCCAGGCGCACTTCGACAGTAAACCCGCGTAGGACACACTTGACTCTCACTAAACCCTGCACGGCCTCGCTCTATGCGCAAGAACAACTGAGGCGGGGATAGCAAATCAGGACTAGCAACTCCACTCCTCGTAGACAGCTGTCCCCGACTCAAATTCGTTACATCAGTCAAACTCGAGCGTCCTGTACGTGGCCCAGACTGCCTTGACCGCTTCCAGTTATGCTGGGAGACCTGAGAAATAGAACTACGAGTTGGGCGCAATACATGCATTTTTGCCTTGGCAGTCATACGCGGATCCTGTTTTGTATCGTATGGTGACGGGGGTGCCAGCATGTCACTTTGTTGATGCTGTCGTTGACGTCGAATAACTCCACCAGCATAAGCTCCAGGCCCACCGAAAAGTACAGCACGCGCAACAGTCTCTAACCACGACTGAGGCAGCGGGGGAGGTTGATCGTCATCATCATCATCATCATCATCATGGCGTCCCCTTCTGCGGATCTCCGCTTCACTATCATTCAGGTACACTCTGGGTTGGGGTCGAACCGGAGTAGAGCTCGGCCTTTGTGGTACGTCAGTTCTTGATGCCATGCGCCGGAGATAGGCTGCAGCGCGGGACGGACGCGGATGTGCAAGCGATGGCATGGGCGAAACTGGTTTCTCAGGGAGTTCGTTAACAATGTGCAGGGATGACGTGCGAGACAGTGCTGGTCTAGTGAAACCACGGGGTGAACCTTGCGTAGGACCGTGGTGGTTGGATACGCGGTATACTGCTTGGTGTTGAGGACGATGAGTGATATGGGGGGATTGGTACGGCGATTGAGAGCGGTTATGGGGTACAGGTGTGCCACTGCCAGAGCGCGAGGGCGAGCACATTACGGTAGGCTCACCGAAGCTATCAAGCGAGGAGATAGTCGTCCTGGGTGTTTCATGTCCACTTACGCCCGATACAAACAACGGCCGTTGCGTGACAGAAGATACGGAAGACATGGATGGACTGTTCGGACTCATAGCGCTTGACGACCGCCTTTCAACCGATTCGCCTGCGGCTGCTCGCTTCCTTTCAAAATCGCCCTGAAGCACAGCGTCATTACCAGCCTTATCGCCACCGGGACCACTCGCGCTCGGCAGCAAACCGGTCAAAAACTCGACAACTGCCCCAACACCCATCTTTCCCAACCCTTTATGCGACGTAGGCGACTCCTCTTCGCCTTCGTAGTACGTTCCGTCTTCATGATGGCCTTCCGGGGTGATTATACGAGTCTCTTTGTAGCCAGCTTCTCTAAGTAAATCTTCTAAACGTTCGTATGTATGCGACTTTCCCCTCTTGTGCAACGGAACACGACCCAAACCGAGGTCCGGATATCGCGATGACACCTCGGTGGTCGGGGTACTTGGTGGGAGTGTGTTAGACAAGGTAGACATGGATCGTGTCAGACTCGGGGAGGAGGTCGAGGACGATGAAGTTTGAGTCCGACTGAGGGAGGGAGGGGAACCTGTCTGCTAGAGGTGGAAGAATGGGGAAGTAAAAAAAAAAAAGAGAGGTCACGGATTAGCAATTGATATATATGACGGGTGAAAGGCAAGAAAGTGATTGGAACAGAGTGGATCGATTTTTTTCATGTGTCTAAGGAATAGCCACGACAGGGCAAGACACACAGGGGGAGGCAGAGCACCCCAGTCCACTCGAACAATGGGGAGAACAAAGCACATTAAACTCAGTCATGCTTAGAGTGGATATTGGAGGAGTGGTAGGGTAGTGGTATGGTATGTAACGTAAATGTGGGGGGAGAATGTTACCGTTGAATTAGAGGAAGATGTGAAGGGGGATTACGCCACAGAAGCAGAGGGACCAGTCATAGTGGATTGGATTAGGACATACCTTGGGGTTACCCGGCATGATGGTGCATTCGTGGACGGGGAAGTTGATTGGACTTTGGGGGGTGGGAGTGTGTATGAGAGGGAGAAGGGGGTGGACAGGAGTGTGATGATGTGGGATGGGAGAGAGATGGTGACGAGGATGGAGACGAGGGAGGGGGACAAGGCCAGGGTGGGCTGCTTGATCAAATCCTCCTTGCAACAACCAAAGTTAGACGCCCCTCCATCATTTTCCACTGTCAAATCCCCAATTGCCCCGAGTCCTCCCCATATCCAGCCAGCCAGGGTCCGTCACGTGCCATTCAACAAACGGAACTACTCCTCTCCATTCCGTCCTACTCTATCTACTCTCATGTATTTGGTTTCGCAAGACAACTGTAACAACCAGTAACACTGCAAACATGCGAGACAACTAAACCTTTCTACGACAACGACAAGGATAACATAGTATGGGGCAAGGAAAACAACGACACAATCGAGGATACAATGAATAACGGTTTTGATAGGGGGTGCTGACCAGCTAAGAAAGCAATGCGAGAAGAGGAGGGGGACGTGAAAAAAATATGAACGTGAAAGTGTCGTAACAGCCTGCTGAATTTGTTATTTTGAAGTATCATGTCAAGTGCAAAAGCCCAAGAAAAGAATGGTGATAACAGCGAAGCATCCTCATGAAAAATGTCCATCTACAATCTCTTTTCTCCCTTCAATTTCACGCACCTAGTCCGGCTAGTCGTTGCGCCAGTGCCTGCACCAGTTGTGCATCAACACCAAACTCACGTGCAAGTTCGCCAAAGGGCACATTCTTTGCCGCCTTCGATGTATCACTTGATTCAATTTCAAGTCCTCCGGGAGTAAGCGGTTCGCATTGTGACAGGTGTTCCGAATCAACCGTTGTTGCCGCTGAATTGTCCTGCTCAAGCGATGTTTCCACAGCCTCATCCGAATCTAAAATAGGAATTGCTTCTTGTTTAGCGTATACTCGGATGTTGGCGGTTTGCTGGCTTGTCAAAGCTGACATGACTAATCAGCCATTATCTACCTTTCCTTTGCTGAGAAACCTACCACGGCATTCCACAGCTGTCTGGATCAATTCAGCGACTAGATCCATTGGGTAAGCATGAGAATCTTCAATACTAGTCCTCGATATCTGTTCTTTCGCTCGGGAAAGCAAGATCTGTCCGGCAGCATACGTAACATCTGCCCAATTTCATCAGCCTCAGCTCGTCCACCTCTCAAAAAGGTCATACCATATAAGAGATCTCTGATAGCAGCAGACCAGAAGACTCGACTATCCACATCAGACGGAAATTTGCTTAAAATACTAATAAGCAGGTGGAAAGGCAAAGAGGGTACTTTGAGGAAATGTGACTGTACCAAGAGTCAACGGATTTCAAGTATTAGTTAAACATACTCACGTCTGGCTCCCTGATCAAATAAAGCAGACCTCTGAGTTCGCTTTCTGTCATCAATCCACCTTCAAGGGCATCAATAATATGATCTCCAGCTAAACCAGCAAGAGACGGACGTGAGCCGTCGAATGTTCCTCGCCATTTAGGGAATAACTAGATGATGCGTTAGACTTCAAACTTCGGGCATAGGATTACACATACATCGGCCATCAATTCCTCTTGTCCACTTCTGGTGACTGTTACTCCCCTAGCTCTTCTACCACGACCTAACACGCTACTCCGCTCCTTCTTCCCGGAGCGACTTTGATGTGCAGAACCTTGAGCTTCGCCACGTAAAATGGCACCAGCAATATCCGCATTTCGGACTTCTACATAAGCATGACTGAGTGTTTTCCCTTTGGCATCAAGTAAGACATGAACACGTTCGACAGGTTGCTGTAACCAATTTTTGATTAGAGGCGGCGTGATGTCCTAGAGTGATTTTACATAAAATTTCCGATGCGTGCACATATATTCAAACTTACCCAGGGAACATTATCAATCCTTAGCACAACATTGTCGTTCTCTTTCTGTTCACTATCGTTTCTGACAGACGTTCTTGTTTGAGATTGTAAACTGATTCGGGCATCGCCAGGCCGCATGCATTTCGATTGCTCTTCTTTCGGAGTACTAGCTCGGATAAATGGATCACCCTGTTGACCACGTCCATCACAATCTATACCAAAGGCAAAATCGTCCTGTAGGTGACCATTAACGGGCACAGTTGCAAACTCCTTGGTATCAGGGACGTGCGTATCGTGACCCATGCTCGAAGAAGATGAGATTTTGGAGAACCTCCGAGAGTCCGAGTTGGTTGCAACGTCATCTAGATTGATGCCATCCTTTTCAACAGTGATTAGGCAGAAATCATCCACACCAAGCTTGCAAACAGCACATTCCATGTCTTTCTCGCCAACGATATTCAGTGCACTAGTAAGGCATGCTGAACAAAGGGGATGACGACATGGCATGAGAATTGCGAGCGTGCGCGGTCGTTTTACCAGACAGACAGAACATTCTGAGGGCACTACAGCTTGTGGATCGGACTTGGTAGGAGGGGGTGTCAAAGAAGTTACTTGTTGAGTTGAAACGTTTGTAGGCGGTACAAAGGTATCTGCGATTGGTTGTGAAGGGAGTTGCGGTGGTTGCATTTGAGTTACAGACATCGGCACGGCAGGAAATGGTACAAAAGGTGGGTTATAATACGTGTTTTGAGAAATATGAGACGCGAAAGGATAAAAATTTGGCTCGAGCCCAGGGAGAAACATTTCGTCGCCATTTTCTGTGCGAAATCCATCTGATCGTGTTGGTTGGAATGAATACTCTGCATTTTCTGAAATAGTGCCCAAAGGTTGATTCTGTCCGGTATTATAGGTGGTCAATCCACTAGTTGTACCATACGTGCCATTGCCTCCTTGAAATGGGTCGGCAAATTGGGACTGAGAGAATTTTAGAGGATATGATGGGTATCCATAGTCATTAAAAGAGGACTCGACGTCCAGAGAAAACGATTCTTCCTGGTTTATTTGACTTGGATAATCAGAGGTATCGTAGTCTTCGAAATCGCCTTCATCAATGTCGAAGAGATCAAGAGAGGTATCAGGGTTTAGTCCATACGTAAAACTTGTATTGCGAACATGGGCATTGGTATTTTGAGAGGGCGTGTGCACCTGAAAGATAAGAATTGAGTCTCCGAACACAAACATTAGTCTACACCTTACCACGCCAAACGCCTCTCTCCTTCTGGTATGGGCTGGATCTGTAAAGCTGCCTTTCAATTTTAACTGACTAGACAGTATTCGATTCGGAGGAGGGGTAGCCATCAAGTTTTCTGATTGATTCATATTCAAACTGCGACGTGAATTAAGTGGTGAAGTTGGGGCGGCGCGATTAGAGCGGGTGATAGTTGGGGAAGAAGGTGGGCGAGATTGAAATATAGAAGCTTGCGTTTGAGCCCGAGGTCGGATGGGATTTCGTCTGTGATTGGATAGAAAGGGTGGGGGGAGTAATGCTAAAATGCTACAGCTAAGAACCGAATTGCTACTTGTGAGTAATCTATGAGAAACTACTGACCTTCTCCTGAAGAAATAACATTCAAGTCATTAGCCGAGTCGGACAAAGTTCTTTCACTGGCTATATGCGCATGTATAGTTACTTGTGCATCAAATTTTCCAGCATATATGTACATACCTTCATCGTCTCCAAACTGGGATCCTTCAGTATATGAGTTTTCAGAGGTAACTTTAATTCCATTCTCGTTGGCACGGGACCTCCAATTCTCTGCAATGTCGGCCAAACTCCGGTCCCTACCGCTGCCCGAGCGAGATGTTTTGGAGACTAATGGAGAGCAAGAGTTAAGGATTAGTCGTTTGGAGTAAGTACCACTATTATCCGGGGTTGTCAGCGTAGAGGACCCTGCCGAAGTTGCTGATCGAAAGCTCAAGGGTGAATATGGAGTGGTGGGGGTCGTGGGTGACTTGTACAAGGATTGAGAGTATCGGTGCTGTTGGTGTTGGCGGGGGAGTCGCTGAGGGGTTACCGGTTGTGGCCTCGCTGAGCGTGTCATGGAAGGGGAAGTAGGGACTGAAAACGACTGGAATGACATCGCTATGAGAGAAACATGAAAAGCAACCAGTCACACTCATGTGACAACTTTGTTCCAACGCGTGGTGTCACTGTCACGACAGCTTACGCGCTTTTTGACATGTGATCGCGTTCGATATTCGTGGCTTCGAACTGGAGCACGAAATCCAACAACTACCGTAACTGTACACCTGTCCTACAGGGCTGTTCATTTCGTGCTATACATATTCTAGTTTGAATTAAATGACTGCTTCTCAAGGTGTTAAAAGGGCGGGTAACACCGGGTAAAGAGATGAAATAACCGAGACAGCCACGCCAGCACTGGCCCAGCAGTACACCTCAGTTTAGGCAGCGCCACTGAATCAGCAAGAGATCTTCCACAACGCCTTCTTGACATTGTTTGTTGATATTCCTCAGTGATCAGTAACAGTATCAATAGCGATGAATGGAGCCGTGCCATGATCGTGGGTGCCAGATCTGCAAGCCTGAGGACATCAGAAGAAGATGGTCTCACAGAAGTTGGATTTATCAGCCAGGTTTTATACGCTTATCCTGGTAAAATACTCAGTATAATTCGCCAGTATATTGCAAAGTCCAAAGGTCGAAGCAATATTTGTTCCAAGGGTTGTCGCCAAACAAAACAGGGGAAGTCCCTAATTTGGCATCAATACGAACCCCCACAACAGAGAAATGATACAGTCAGGTCTTATTCCCAACGCCCACGATGACCTCGTAACCGACGCATCTTACGACTACTACGGCCTTCGGCTAGCTACATGCAGCCTTGATCAAAGGTCAATCCTTGTCTTTCTTTTTCCAACGCGTGTCTGACTGCACAACAGGATCAAGGTATGGAAACTAAACGAAACAGACGGTTCATGGTCTGTAGAGGACGAGTGGAAAGTTCGTATAGAACCCTCTTATGTGGTATCTGACCGATGTATTTTACAGGCTCACGATGCACCTGTCTCGAAACTTAGTTGGGCTCATCCTGAGTTCGGTACCATCCTCGCGTCATCGTCCTTCGACCGTACGGTCAAGATTTGGGAGCAAACAACTCCGATAATCTCACATCAAGCCTTGGTGAATGGTGCTTCGCCACAACAGTCTATTTCACGTTGGGTCGAACGGGCAATGCTACCAGATGCCAAAGCTGGAGTAAGAGCTGTCGAATTTGCGCCTCACCAGCTTGGCTTGAAACTAGTACGTAACTTCCGTGTATGCAAGCTTCCATAAAGCCAATTGACCAGCCCCTTCACTCAGGCTACAATATCCTCAGATAACCACCTCCGTATCTACGAATGCCTCGAACCATCCACCCTAACTTCCTGGCAACTAACCGAAGAGGTCGATGTTACAACTCTCCCAACAACACCTTCACACTCCTACTTCTCGCGCACGGATACTGTTGCCCTTGCAACTCCAACTCAAACAAATGCCACTCTAGATAGCACCACAGCTACACAAGTCGCCCAAGCTCTCCAACACAATCTTCAACAAGGAAACGCCCAAACGCGTCCAGGCGTTGGAATTCGGGAAGCCGACGGTGGATGGTGCGTCTCTTGGTGTAAAGATCGTTACTGGGGCGAAGTCATCGCCGCCGCCTGTGGTATCAGCGGTATTGTCAAGGTCCGCCACTTCTGGCTTTCTAGTATCCACCTAGGCTAATTTACCTAGGTCATCCAAATCACTCCTTCACGTAGGCCGGTGACCATCCTCGCCCTCGATCCATCACCTTCCTCTGAAACCTCTACCAATCCTACCACCACTGCACCTCCCCAATCACTAGCTATCACAACTCCCTCCTCCACTGCCACAAACGAGACTCTTCCCGCTGCGCCCTCTGCCAACCAACCCAGCAGCGGCAACACCGGGCTTAGTCTCCCCTCTGCTCCAAGTCCCACTCCAACTGGCCCAGGAGGAACCAGTTTAATGACCTTTGCGATTTCCTCCATCTCCTGGGCACCCTCCTGCGGGCGATCTTACCATCTAATCGCAACCGGTGGACGAGACGGACATGTCCGCATATGGCGCATTCGTCCCGCTCCCGAAGAAGACTGTAATATATCATACTACGATGATGCGGGTAAAGGCGATGGCGAAAGCGACGAGAGAGATGGGAAATGGACAGCAAGCATCGTTGCTGATTTTGATCACCATCGGTACGTATATACCTCCACCATATGCTCTTGGTTTAACTAGCGCGCATATAGATCGGCAGTCGGACGAGTGGAATGGAACATTACAGGGTGAGTGTATTCTCAATCAATCACTTCCGAACCGCTTAATGATAATCGCCTATCTAGGACTGTTCTATCCTCGGCTGGAAACGACGGTCGAATTCGTCTCTGGAAAGCGACGGCAGGCAATGTATGGAGACCCGCCGGGAGCATTGGCGTTGAACAAGATGACGAACGGGAATCACACAGTCGACATCACGGTGACAGTGGAAGAGATGTGGATATGGAATAAAAAGCAGGCTCACACATTGCTACTTGACTCGCATTAGCTATCCTATTGTTTTTCATGGTATATAATAAGCCAGATTATCAATCGAACAGATTGTGATAAAGTGGACTAAAACACTATCCTTGAACATATACACAACCTACAAGAGGACCTTATCTTTGTTATTCCAAAACTCAACTCTGACCCGGTTGACCTATCTTTTCAACTAGACCCTCACCACCAATCACCATGTTCTCTCATTGCATCAGCAACTTTGATAAACCCAGCGACGTTCGCACCTGCCAACAAGCTTGGAAGAACACCCTCTCTCCGTTCTTCGCCTGACCACTTGCTCCCAGCTGCATAGCAAATCTACCATGTGCCTTAGCACCCAGGACGACGAGCGGGGAGAGAGTTAACGACTTACGCGGTAGCACTCTGACATGATTGCCTTCAATTTTTCATCGACTTCTTCGCTGGACCATGATAAGCGTTGGCTGTTCTGCGCCATCTCAAGGCCTGATACAGCTACTCCACCACAATTAGATGCCTCTATAAACAAGAACAGTTAAATAGATGCCTCGAAGAAACTGAAAGGGCAGCAAAGAAAACGCACTCCCTGGAGCATACCAAACACCTCCAAGCCCTGTCTTCCTCGACGCCTCGAATACATCAATGGCTTCTTGAGTACATCCCTACCACGAACCAGGATCAGATCCTTGTCGCGGCACAAAATACAAAGAGACAGACCATGTTCGAGCCCTCAGCCACGATTCTCACCCCAGCTTTGACCAACATCTCTGCCTCCTCGCCTGACACCTCATTCTGTGTCGCTCCGGGCAAAGCAATATGTACCTCCGGTAGGAGCGACCACGGCCTCTGTCCATGATAATAACTATATCCAACAAGCCCTTTGGAAAAGTTCTCCAAAGTCCCTCCTCGCAATTTCAACTGCGCAACCTGTTCAATGACTTCATTGGTGAAGCCCCTTTCAGCAATAAGTGATCCCTTGGAGTCGGAAAGCGAAAGAACAGTGGCTCCAAGCTCGATCACTTTGAGAGCAGTATACTGGGCAACGTTACCGGAGCCGGAGATGGCAACAAGTGTGGACGGGTTGGAAAGGCTGTACTCTGGACAAGCCTTTGCAATCATCTGCACCTCACAGGTTAGCACCAATCCCAATATCATAGCATGAACGTACGTGTTGAACATAATATATCAATCCGTACCCAGTCGCTTCAGGTCTTATATGACTTCCACCCCAATCTTTGCCCTTACCCGTCAACATTCCCGTAAACTCGTTGCTCAGCTTCTTATATGCGCCAAACATATACCCAATCTCCCGTGCACCGGTCCCGATATCGCCGGCAGGAACATCCGTATCTTGTCCAATATGCCTAAAGAGCTCCGACATGAATGCAATGCAGAACCGACGAATCTCGGCGTCAGATTTGCCCTTGGGATCAAAATCAGATCCACCCTTTCCCCCACCCATATTAAGACCTGTGAGAGCGTTCTTGAACGTCTGCTCAAAGCCCAAGAACTTGAGGATAGAAAGGTTCACTGAGGGGTGAAGACGGAGACCACCCTTGTAGGGACCGAGCGCAGAATTGTACTAAGGAAAAATGAGATTTAAATCACAGATACGATTGATGATCCACCTGAACGCGAAAGCCCCTATTCACTTGAGGTACGCCCTGGTCGTCCTCCCATACAACACGGAACTGAAGCACTCGCTCGGGAATCTGAATGATCTCCAAAGTCTTTCCATACTCTGGGTTGGCAGCCAGGAACGGCTCTAAACTCTGCGTGAGTTCATTGAGCGCTTGCTCAAATTCAGGCTCGTGTGGCTGAACCATGGTTATTGTTGAGTTAGTGAGCGGAATGAAAAAAAGAAATATAGAGAGGAATTTCGAGAGGAGATAACAAGATACGCGGTTGCGAGGAATGTTGGTAGTCGAGCGGAGGGCAGCACAGGTGGAGGGTTTAAGAACCCATTCGATAAACTCCTTATCTCTGACTAGCCTTCCTTTGCACCATGCGCCGCACTCTGTCCCTAAGGAGACGTGAGTCTGTTGAGCGGACAGAAGGCAGGTTCTGAGGAGGGCCGTGCGGTTTTTAAACCCCTATCCGGGTTCACTTCGTATCTCGGATGGCCTTCGGGGACAAACGCTTATCTTTACTCTTCCCATTGAGAAGAGGTGCTATCAATTCGAGTGCCCCTGAGTCATACTTATAGTCGCCGACGTACCATGCATGGTCGTGAAAAATTTTAAGCATAGATAAGAACAGGGATGCTGAGCAGTGACAAGTTCAACTCGGGAGAGAGGATACCATGTGCGTGGAAGTGTATTTGAGATGCCAAGTTGGTGAGTATATTCAATTCTTATGCACGAGCTCTCCTTGCGATAAGCAATGGTGAAGCAGAACGAGAGAATAAGAGATACAGTTCCATGTGGTTGTGGGGCATCGTGGGAGTATTGAAAGTTCAGTTCGTGCCGGCTGTGCCACCCCAGCATCAACATATGATTTATATGGTCCTGAAGAGCTACTACGACGCAACCACCACACAGCCAACGGCTACTGTACAGTACCTACAAGCCTTTTGCATAGTTTGTAACTGATACAACACTCTCAAGGTAGGAAGGTTTCTTGGCGTTCTTTCCACCACTCGCCAAAGCAAGCGCAGGGCTCTGTCCTCCACTTGTTGTCGATCTCAGAGTTGAACCGACTCCAAAGAATCGATTAAGAGCTTGTTCGGAACCTGTACAACGAGTCAAGATACAATTAGACAGACCAATTCGTGGATTGTCCTCACCGCCCGCAAATTTATTCACTCCAAAACCTCCAATGGCACCTAACGTCATTGATAAACCAACGTCGGTCAAGATGGGTGCATCATCCAGTGCGTTGGTTGTCATTTGTTGCACACCCCCTAGTAGAGCTCCTGCAACCATGTCAACACCAGCAGATGACAGAAGCTTCGAAGTAACAAATTGAGGGAGGTGTCTGATTCCTTCCCTCTGTAATGTTCCGAGGCTGACCATAGCGGGTGTACTTGTGCTGGTGAGTGCACCAATGCCACCACCGATTGCCCCAAATGTAGCACCTAGCAAAATCTGCTTCCGCCAGCCAGCTTCATCATTCTCAGCATAACCAACCGATACAAGACTGTCAGTGATTATCGCACTAAGGCCAGCCCCAACAAGGGCACTCCCAGCCATAGTGGTCCCAACGGCTATGGCACCAGTGGCTGTGATACTGACGCTTGCACCACCCACAGCGGCAGCCGCTCCTATCATGCCGATCGCAAACGGTACAGCGGCACACACAGCAATACCTCCAACCACCATAGTTACACCGACCGCCCTATTGTACCAATTAGTGTAAATCGTTCTAACAGTTTTGGAAGCCAGCACACGAACCAGTGCCACCAGGGTACTGGTGCATATCCAAATAGATCAACAAAGTTGATAGGATCATTCAGTGAGAAAGAATAGAGATTGAAAGACGTCGGGCTCAAGTTGTCAATGTCAATCGGAAAATTATCAAGTGTCAAGAAGCGACCAGTCTTCATGAACGATTAGTGAAAAAGTAGTAAAATAATGTCGTAAACTGGATCACCTCGGGGTCATAAAATCGAGAGCCAAAATAATAAAACCCTTCATCTGAAAACGATTTCTCGAAAAACTGTTTTCCGCAGTACGTGTACCTTGCAGGGACATAGGCTTTGCCATCCGGACCCCAGTGAGTTATAGATCCAAACGCATCATAATCATCACTTTCAATGAGCGATCCAGAAACGTCAGAAGTTGCAATCGTGCTCCCCAGGTGATCATGATGGTAGTAATAAGTGAGATATCCACTATTATCTGATAAAACTGAAGCAAGGCGATGGTTGTAGATTAAATAGGACGTATGCGATTCTCTCCCTTGGGAAACTTGAGATTCATAACTTTCGCTTGGGTAGTATATTGCTTTGTCACCATCAGAGGCTTTGATTAAGCGTCCAGTATAATCGTAGGTGAATTGCCACCCGTCCATCTTTGCCAGTCGTCCTTGCGAATCATATGACATAGTCGAGCTCACAGCACCAGTTGCATCTTTCTCGGACACCCTGTTTCCATCTACTGAATATTGGAAGGTTTTCCCATCTTCGAAGGAGCTACCAGAAATATTGGTAAGCTGCCATGGGTGGGCATCGTCGCTATAGCCAAAGTGGAAATCATTGTATTGTGTGAGGTTTCCTTCATTATATGAAAAGGTATCATCTTTTTCTGATCGTAATTGACCTACAAGTAGAAAAGTGAGCATTGCTCGTGAATGAGAAACATAAACTTACCAGCCTGATCATATTTGTATTTCGAAACCTGTGGAGTATCTCCGTATGAGGAAATCTTGTATGAGTCAATTTTGTTGGACTGGGTATAATCCCAATCCTGTTGAAGTAATTCTCGACCGCCTGAGCTCATTAGTCGCTGAGAATCCAGCATCCCATTCCTCTCGAAGCGAAATTGTGATATGATACCACTCTGTAGGCGGTGTTGAGAAGGTTTCGCATATGCATTATTGAAACCAGAGAAGGTAATTGACGCCTTGTCCTGGCGCCCATAAGAAATACTCAACATGTCAGGTGTTACGCCATCGTGCTGGAATAGACAAGAAATGACAGACTGATCAGGATTGGTGATCCGCTCCAGCTGTCCCATTTTGGTCCAGTTATAGGAAAAACTGAATGTTTTGTTATCGATCAATATTTCAGACGAGTGTAGATATCCAGAGTCATAGTACTCATAACTGTATGAGAAATGATCTCGATCGGATTTGACAGTGGCGAGTTGCCCGTTCATGTACGTATAGGTCACTGTATCCTCGGCTGTCTCCTTTTTGATAGGACGCTGACAATAGTCGGTCTCGGTGACGACCTCCTTTGTTGTCAACTCATTGCGGAGAGTTGTACGCCGTTCATCGTCCTCGAATCGGACTGTAGAATGGCTGTTAACACATCTGTTCGCTTCCAAATTCCTGTCAGCTTCGCTATCTTTGATGTGTACCAAACACCTGCTGATCTCGCGTGATAAGCCGTCATACTTCAACTCCAAAGACATCGAGTCAGACCAATCACTGATTTCAGTAGGCCGTGCCAGAGCGTCGAACTTGGTGTTGACGTAACGGTCATCCTCATTCACTCGTTTAGCGGTACAGAGCTTGACAAAATTACCCGCCGAAGGCGAATCCGCATTGGGAAGGACCACCATTTGTCGCTCGGTTACTTTGTCATTCGCTTGTGTACCATCTGAGAGTGTCTCTCGGACTTTGGGAGTTCCATCATGGCAAGAATACTGAATTTTGTGAGTGAGCTGACTACCAGGGAACCGTTGTTCTGTGAGCCGAGAACGGGCATCATAGGAATAATTCATGTAAACAGGGTCTTGGTTTTCGAGATATGGCTCTGAATGAGAAATGATCCGACCAGCCCCATCGTAACCAATATCACTGCATCTATACCTCGAGAGGTCGTCAGGCATACTCTCCTTGACTGAGCTGACTCGTTTGTACCCATCAAACTTGGTGATCGTTTCGCGCCATTGATGATTCCTTCCCCCTAGACCATTGGATATTTGGCGAATCTCAAGGAGCCGTCCATCGGCAACACCAAAAGCCACCTTTTCCATTACAAATGCACTATTGGGATCAGATCCTAGTGACGTTTCGATCTTACGTCCTAAGAAATCATACTTGAAATTTGTCTGCAGGCCTTTTGGTGGCTTGACGGCTGAAGGCAGTCCGGAGGCAACATTCAAAGGATGCTCGAACTCGAAGCTTTCATCGGAGTACTCTCCATGACTGATCGCCGTACGAATTTTAGTGACATGAGTACCACGGTTGTCATATTGATATTTCTTCTCTGCCGAATTTGATCCTTTCATTGATAATTTCTCCCCGAGATGTCCAAATTTGGTTGTCGTGATGATCCATGTCTCGTGCTCATTCTCCGATGACACCCAGTTGCTCGTTTCAACAGTCCAACTGCGCCCCGGCCATTGGCTGCTCGTAACTTCGTCAAGGGAGATGCCACGGTATTTGAGCCTTTGCAAAGTGATGTCCTTGTACTTGGTTTGACGGACGACACGCCCCTCCGTCTCAACAGCTTCTCTGGTTTTATTCCTGAGGTACCAGACTTTCTCGAGAGGCTCAAAGCCCGAAACGATATCGATGGAAGGAGAGCTAGCTTGCGAAGAATTGATAGTCGTTTTAGTGACGTTTCCATATGCGTCATACGCAAAGGACACTTCAGCAGAGTACGATCCAGTAGAGCCTTCAAAACACGTTTCCTTAACATGTTTCAGCTGCGCAGATTTGTTAAATCCGGCACAAATATCAACGGACTCCCATGTGTACTCGCTGGTCTGTAAGAGTTCGTTCGTGGTATGAACCCTCTTCTCAAGCTTATGAACCTGCCCAATGAAAGGGAAATCTTGACGGTAAGACGTCATTTCAGTGGTCCCAAGGGAGTTACTAGTCACGTTGACAGACTCAAACCCAAGCCAACCGCGACCTCCAAACTCGATACTTGCATTCTTGTATTTATATTCATAGATATCCTCAGGTGACGGCTGGGGGTGCACAACAAGTGAAGCCACAACGAAATGGGGGAAAGATATCGACTCTGCACGCATTCGACACATTTGTTGCGCAGAGTTTGAATCTGTCGGGTTCGCAGCGGCTGCACAATTGCCAGCGAAAGCATTGACCAACGACGTTGTCATCTTCTCCTCTGACTCATAAACTCTCGAATCACTGAGGGGGGAGTAATGGACCTTGACCTCAAGCCCCAATTCGTGACGATAACCAGAGATGTAATCTAGTGGCTGTAAGTAGGTTTCCGATACGTCTAGCCCCGAGCACTGCATGGAACGGACGGTCATGTCTTGACCAGAAAAAGAGATAAATGTGCAATCAGAAAGGCCAACACCGCGGAAATCTGCCCAACGAATCTCCGATGAATGCGTGAATCCAGCCGGCGAGAAGCCACTCCCGCTAATTCTACGAAAAGTACTGCTATTGAAGTGAAAGACATGAACAACAGGACCACGCTGACCATCGACGACCACCGTGACATCAAGCGTAACTGTAGAGGTGACACGAGAGATGGTGACAGTACTTCTGTTGAACGGTAGACCAGTATCAGTTAAGGAACTGACAGAATCCAGCTGCGATCCGAGATTGCGCACGAGCTGAATCCGGAGGTCGCCAATTTCATCCTTGGACAGAAAGAGTAGACTAGTCTTAGAATCACCATCGGCGTGGAAAGGGAGAATCGTAGTATCATCCGTGAACCGAATCTTTGCACTCTTTGAAAGTCTTTGGACCCCACTGAGTTTTCCCTGGATTGCATCAACAAAGACTGCCTCCCAATCTGCAGGTCTGACCGTGTCTGGACAGAGAAGGAACAATCCATCAGCCCTAAGCCATCTTAGTTTCTGTTTTGGACTTCACAATAAGACGAGTTCGACATACCCATCTCCATCCAGATCGCCAGCGACTACCTTCAGTTTGGTTATATCACCTGTGAATTGGGGGCCATCAAATGGAGCAAGAGGGTTCATTTTGCTCCCATCGAATTCGAACTGGATTAGCTTGACGTTCTGTTGTTCTGTGTAAACGTACACAAGTCCAACATTGCCATCACCCTTTCGAAACGACAGTTGAGATGGCGCAGAGATCAGAGAAAATTATCAACAAGCTTACAGAGAAATCTCCGGTACGGAATATGCCGCCCATAGCTGATGGCTTGAACAGAAACGTATCGAGCCGTTCATATCCATTTGATCCCGACAACAAAATGCTGAGAGGGTATGAGTCACCGACTCGAGCGATATGGAGCTTCTCAGCAGTTAAGTCACGAAGTACAAGAGCGTGTGTTGATAACTCACAAGATCTGTTGTGCCATTCCCATTGACATCCAAGGGTAAAAATTCGCCAGAGGGTGGGAGAATGATATTATCTGATTGTACCAAAGGCGCCAATTTGACGAACCCATGGGAATCTAAGGTAGTTGGAAGTACCTTGATAGAGAAGATGTCAGAAAAAGCCCCATTGATAGTTCGGGTCTCCTTTGAAGCAATGACGATATCATGGCTGCTATTCCCATTCGTATCAAGTAGCATGACTTGAGGATGCTCGACATCGGATGACATTGTGATGGGACCGAGACTGTATGGCGGGTCAAAGACACCCTTAGATTTCCTACCGGTCCAATTGAACGTCAACGGATAAGTAGTACTTCCATCTGCATCTTTCATCTCGATCGAGGATAATCGGCTGAGTTTCGTCAAAGGTGATTCAGAGTAGGAAAACTCGTAAGTAAGGATTTTGTTGGCGAATATATGTGTCGTGATCGCCTGCATCCGTTGTCCAAGAAGAATTTTACGATCCCCCGAGTACCGTGTTACCTCGTCCTTGCGAAGGCCGTATTCGAAAGAAACCTTTCGTGTATGATTCATACCGTCTAGATTTCCACCGTAAGAGATTTCCCTCAAGTAACACACTCCAGTGGTTAGTGTGTAACTGAAGGTAATGTAATTGGTGAATACATCTTGAGCATGCGTAACAGCCCAGCTACTGGTAGATCTCCCATCGAGAGAGGTAGTCTTGGAGTCCTGCAGAACTGAATGAGCATATTATCAAGGGATACTATGAGATGAACCACCGATGTCTTTCCAAACCATCTGACTCCACCATCAGGTAGTTGCTCCTCCCAATATTCAGGATTTTTGGGATTGTCACCGACAGCATAGATCCTGGACCATTGTTCTACTTCAAACCTATACTCAGTCCTTTTTTTGTTATCACCACTGCTCGTCTCAGTACGGCCAACGTCTACAAGTCGTTGGCCATCGAGGATGAAGTAAGACCTAGTAGCTACTGAAGCAAATGTTAAAAGCTATGAGGGTATGATATTGTTCGTACTCACTATCAGTATCCTCTTGAGTAGCCTTGTCAAGGGCACGTTCGATGACCGGCACCCCTTTTAATACCCAACCTCGACCAAGAACCGAATTACCTGTAGCTGCCGAGTGATACGAGAGAGATAATCCTGGTTTGAATCGAGCTTGCGGTAATTGAAGGGGGACATCAAGGGTAAATGATCCAGAGGGATCGACATTGTGGAGGATGGGTATTGTGCCAACAATTCTGCTCGCCATTGAAAAAAATCGGGACAGCGAAAAGGTGTCAAGGCAAAATCGATGGACAATTCAGTATTTATGATGTGAACCCCTCGCTAATATCACTATACATAGCATGGGCATAGGTGCCTCAATTCATTGCGCTCTTTCTGTGCTAACGCCTTGTGGTATTTCATCCGAGATTTGGGATATCGGCTACGGGGTCCTCTGGTTATCTACACCACACTTTGATAATCACTAGTTCACAGCCGTCATACAAACCTGCAACGGGAGAGTGTTCTGCCTTGTTGAGTTAGCACGGATGCCTTGAATCATTTGCCATGTCGAGAAAATAAATAGCGTGCACAATAACGAATCACTAGAGCGAGTTGGGACCGTGGTAGTTGAAAGAAGGGCCAACAGAACCAGTGATAGAAACGTAACCTACTACATCCAGCGATCTCTTATCAACCAGCGGAACTTCAAAAAGAAAGCATGCAGCCCCCATCATTTCGTTCTTGGTTCTTGACCCTTTTGTTGGAGTACGAGCTCGCACACGGCTAAGTCTGTGTTTGTTCTTATTTTGTACCTAACCTTATCTACACGAAAATTTCCCACTCACACCTCAGTGTTTCCGTTATCACTGAGATATTGATATTATCTTAGATTGCTGCTAACACCTTTCCCAGTCTCTTGTGTTTAGTATTTCTTATTCATTTGGTCTTGCCATTCACTCACGACGCTCTACAACTGGAGTCAATTCCGAACCAACGACTCCCCCCAGTTCAAGATTCATGGGTGCGCGTTGCATGAATTGGGTTCAACTCAACACTACAAATTTCTGAACCGACGTCCTTCACTCACCTCACCAAAGAGTATTGAGAGTTCAGTTTTTGTGCCATCCCAGCATCAACATATGATTTATATGGTCCTGGAGAGCTACTACGACAAACAGGCAACCAGGTCTACCAGTAGTTGGGCTTTTACGCATGCTCCCAATTTCAGTCACACACTAACCACTGGAGTGTGTGCTACGAATGAGAGTTGCCCACCAAGCGTGAAAGTGTGAAAGAGATAAACGCATGGCTAAACCCAGTTTGGTACTAAATTACCCCGTTTCCAGGTACACGACAATCGGATTCCAGTTTCAATGAACAGTGATATAGATGAATAGATAATAAGGCCTTCTAGTCTTATCGAGTTAATTGCTCAGACAGCGGGGTATCTTTACAGCATGGTTTTAATCGCCGAGAGAACCGTCATTGACTTCCAGTCTCGGAGTTGGGTGTGGAATTAAAACAATGTTATTCACTAATTATACTAGACGAGGACATTAAGCAACAAGCATATGATATGGAATACGAGTGATAGCGGCCCAAGATTACTCCTAAATATTTCGCCTAGTCCTCCTGCGTTTGACCTTGGGTGAGGTCGATGTTGATGTTGTTGACGAGCAACGTCGAGCACGACGGGACATGGGAGGTACACTGGGACTATGATCGGGCGACTGCTGCTGTTCAATTGACCCACCAGAAGATGGAAGGCAAGGAATTCTCCGTCTCTTTGCCCAATGTTTCTCGCGTGCCGCTCGTTTCTCCTTGGCAATCTCATCTGTTTCTACAGGACTCTTGCTCTTCAATTCCGAAATTGTCTCCTCAAGGATCCTCAGCATATGATGGTGAATTATATCGTGATCCAGCCCTTTGTTTGAAGAGGTGAATGATAGGATTTCCCTCCACCTTTCAATGAGTGGTTGGAGGTCATGAAAAGATGGGTGTAAACAAGAAAGAAGCGATTTGAACGGCTCCTCCAGATGTATGTATTCCCTGCGGGTTTTTCCCAGATATTGCATCTCTTGGTGGAACATATCAGCGACTTGGTCAGCAAGCTCATTGTTCCCGTCCATTTCTGGCCGACGACCACCAAGTGGGCCTTGTGTTGTGATGCAGACATAAACAAGAACCCAAAAAAACGATTCCATATCATGGTATGCATCGTGCATGAAGGGTTCATTCCTCCGTTCAGCGTTTCCTGACAGTGCCTGATGGCTCATGAAAGGTATTGTGCCCTAGAGCCGTAGGCTTTTGTTAAGCTTCAAATTACATGGGCAGATAAATGGAGCATACCGTCTGATAGAAGGCATCCCGTGCTCTGTATTTCGTGAAGTCTGGAAGAAGCATATATTCTTCACGTTGTTTCTACTGAAGGGTTAGCAAAGGTGCATTTCAGTGTACTAGTGCGCACCTCATTTGGCCATCCAAGGTCGTTCAATTCAAGTCTTCTAGTTGGATCATCGAAGAAATTTTCAATCAATCCCATCAGATAGTTATTTGCCCTGGACACCGATTTTACTTGAAAATACTGAAGTGCAAGCAACCTTATGTCTCTACTGGCATTGAACTCATCTCGTTCGAGGTCTTTTCGAAGTTCCTCTGTTATGTCCTCAGTAACCGCGCTGATAGGCTGTAGTACTTGTCTCTTCGAAGAGACATATTTTGCACGGTCCAGATCAATAAGTCGGCCGCTGCCATTGTTCATGATCAGTATATTTCCAAGGCTGACGTCGCGGTGGAGGACTCCATTCAAATACATCTTCTTATGCACTACCTCATGATCAGCATCGGCGATAAATCTAAAGCTCAGTTACTCACTTCTAATGCAGTCCCGAAGAACAGTAGCAATTTCCAAACAACTGCTAGCATAAGTTAGAGGGTATCCAGATCCTTTCATCACTATCCGAGTTTGGACCCGTCCAACAACTTTATCCGACAGCTTAAAGAAGCGTAGCGCATCTCTAAGTAAGTCCATGACACGGAATGGTTCATTGTGTTCATCTCGAAGGCTTGTGCTACCTGTGTTTGGCTGAGGAGCATCTAATTTCTCGGGGCTGAGTAGTTCTCGCTCCCTTGAAGTGAAACTAAATTCCCCATCAATCCGCACACATTCAGCAGAGTGAATAAAACTTTTCTTTAACTCTGCTTCCTTGTACCGGGTGAGCTCGTCTGGTACAGTGGGCTTACACTTGTCTTCCACCTGTTGCCATGCTTGTTTCAGTACGTAGATCTGTAGGGTACGTTCATCGCTAGTTGTTACAACTCAAGTAACTCTGTCATACCTCTGGTGTGCCAGTATCAATTTCCCCTGCTTCGTCACCAGCTGTATACCCATTGACAAACTGGGGTAAATCGCTGAGCTTAATCACTTCCCAAACAACTGTCGATCGGCTGCACAACATTTGAGCTCCTACCGCATCAATCAATTGTATTGTGAGAAAGTCTTCTCTCCCTCCATCATCTGTCGGCATTGAGATCACCCAATTATCGCGAAAGAGATCGGATTTGTTCTTTTCACGTTTGTCTGCTGACAGACAGTATGAGGGGATAGTTCGTCCATCAACGTAGAGTTTCATGGTCGAATCCCAGCCGAGT
>KZ302162.1:0-39837 GCA_002554575.1 Amanita thiersii Skay4041 | reverse complement strand
GTATATAAGTAGTAGCTACTTGCCTAGGATTCCCTAGGCTTTCAATACAAGTATCCCTCTACTCTCATCTCACTCTCACTGTCTGAGGATCTACCTAGAGCTCATCACTCTACCTAGTGATCAGACATATCTTTATCTTATCTAAGCAGTGGTCACTTCGCCATTGCCGCTATCTTTGAGAGTCCTATACTTGGTCTTTGGCTTACTGCCTGAGCACTAAGATAGATGTCCCTTACAATAACTTGATTCTGCTTATGACAGAACAAGAGCATCATCATTCTCACTATCTAATCAATGATTCAATATCTGCTTTATTGACAGATGTCTTCAATTATTTGTGAGCATATAATTTCAACAGTAGCTACTACTTATATACACACAGTGGTAGCTAAGGTAAACTAAAGTAAGACAATGAAACAAGTAGCATCCTAAATATAACTACTCCTGGTTGTAATATGAGTAAGAATATTAGCAAGATGATGAGTAAGGAAACCTGGGGACCAGAGTACCCTGAGGTAGTAGTCATGGTGTATGACTACAGGTGGAATGACTGTCCAAGTCAGTAAGTAGCCAATATTCATGAATAGATAAACAAAGGTAAACAAAAGGGTGTCAAAATGTCAAAAGCATTGAAGATAAGGGCTGGAGGCACTTAGGGGTTGAACCTTGAGTGCTAGAGGTCTGGAGGGCATAACACTCCACCCATGACTGACAACTGAGACAATTTGATGTGACTAGGCTATAAACCGAGGGACTTTAACAGTGATTGACTGGCACACCTACAACGTTGAATGCACCGGCGCACGTGGTACAAGTTCAAGTCGAGTGGTGATGTCATAGATATAAACACAAGGAGAGGACAACACTCTCTCGCAGGTGTCAGCCGCCTCTACTCATGATGGACGGTGGCTTACACTGTGGTGGCTAGCTTTCGTTATTATAAAGTTGTCTCGAGCTGTTACGACTGCTCTTCACACCTCTCTTTTTCCTACAACCACATCGGTAACAGTTCAACAAGGCGAGTTACACAACTAGTTATTCACATGTTTATCGACGACTTCAAAAATCTCCCGCTGAAAACGCGGCAGATTATCATTATCACATTGGTCATCGTCGTCGCTGGTATATTCATGGCGATCTTCGCGTACATGATCGCAAAGGGGATCAACCTATATCGGAGAGATAAGTACATGAAGAAACTGGCAAAGACGAAAATCTTGGATGTTGAGGTTTGTGCTCCTTTTCTTGGCTACTTCCCAGCTTGAGTGGCTGACATCCGTTGATCAACGCATAGCGTGGCACGTTTGACTACGAAACTATCAAGCGGAAGAATGAACCTGCTTCCATTATCCCAGATTTTCCTCCTCCACTCTCAGTCTACATCTCACCAAGGGACAAACATTACGGCTTTCCTTCTCCAGTTGCAGTTCCCTCGCCATTCGTTTCGCATCCTCCAGTCCCACCTCTACCATTCGCTGTTCCTCCAGTTGTGGTCCAGTCTCCGTTGACAATACCTTCCACAGTTGCAGCTCCTTCCCACTTTATAGTTCCTCGCCCAGCTGCAGCTCCCTCCCAAGGTGGATCACTTCGCCCCGTTGCTACTCACCGTTCTATTGTAACCTCTCGCCCAGCTGTTACTCCTCGACCAGTTAATGGTCCTCGCCAAGCTCCGGCCCCTTGTGCGGCTGTAGGTCCTTCAGTTGTCGCCCCTCTCCAGGTCAGGGTTCCTCGTTCCATTCAGCCTCCTCGCCCAGTAGCGACTCCATTTGTGCTTCGTCCTGGCATACCACCTTCCCCCTTTAATATAACTTCTCCGCCCTCCCTCGCGCCTCCGAGGCCGAAATACCCGACCTCAGTCTCTAAGTCAACTATGTATCCTAGCCACGGTCGCAGAACAGACTGCGACCTAGAAGTGTCCTCTATGGATCCACGCGTTCCTTTGAATAAGAGTTACTTCTCCACGAGGTCGCGCGAAGGGAATCCGAACCCTAGTATGACTACGCAGACACAAGGGCGAACGCAAATGGTAGTCCCAGCGGATGGCATTTTTAGAACCCCAGGCTTTGCGACAGAGACCCAAGTGAGAGAGACGATGACCGCCACAACGCGAAGACATGAAGTATTTCCATACCCAACTGATATACCTGTAGTCATTCCGAATGCACCATCCCCAACCGAATTAGCCAGACCGCGTAGTAGCATTCCACAAACACCCAAAAAGAACAAAGTTGATATACCCCAGATTGGGGTCAATACACCGACATATGATACGAATCAATCACTAAACAAAGAGATGGAAGATGAGCATAATGGTTCGATGCTAGCATATTATTGCCAGGATTGATACCCATGTCGTTGTCTTACCCTCTCATTGTAGCTTTTTTTTTCCCCTTGTTTAATCTTCACGTTTCACATCACAAACTTTTGTTGGAACAAGTTTATTGAATAATTGTGTGCAGGTCCTATGCGAATCACGATAATCCATGTGACGAAGAGCGAGTCAACAAACACCAAAAGAAAGACTCTAGGTCGTGTTTTGACTCGTGTGGCTCTCGAATAACATTCATAGTCATGAATTGATATGTGCCGTGCCCTAAAGACGATCAATCCCCAACAGGCGTTGTGAGGGCTTACCGTCATATCCCTCAAGGTTTCTGGTGTGAAGATTTAGACCAAAATCTGGCGCATGACATATTTTCTCACGATCATAATCCAACGGGACAACAAAAACAAACAAACAAATAGCAGATGAGACGGGGTAACTAGGTAAAGATCTGATTTCGACCTTACTTCCTGGGTTGGACATGGGCAATTCTGCTCAATCCAGACGGCGAACCTTTCCTGCGTTTATTCTGTTGTTGTTTAGCCTTTGAGTCACTAGGTGCTGGACGCTTGGGAGCGGAGGAACGAAGCTTTGGTTGAACAGACCCAGTCTCGTACTCTGACTTCTCGGCGATGAATGGCTTCGCAGTGTCCTTCTTGGGCCAAGGTGACATATTCAGCGCTGACTCAAATAGGGGGAGGACATTGAGATGACTAAGTGGGTCTACATTGAGTATTCTTCCTACCAGTTCTCGCAACAATGTGCTTAATGGCTGGTTATGGCGCACTCGAACATAGCGGTTATATTTGGGTTGATTCATGAGAAAACCCTTCTTTACTTGAGCGGCTTTTAGTGGATCAAGTTCGTCGAAGACTTCTGCGCAAGTCCAATCAGTTTTGAAGTAATCCATGTGCCGAAGAACAAGCCAGAATAGAACCCAAATGAATGATTCTAGATCATCCTTACGTCTGTGTGGTTGTTGTTCAAGAACCTCTATGGCCATGAATTGATACGTCCCCTGCAAAAAAACTTAATCATCAATCATCAACCTGCACTGTAATGACATACCGTCATGTCTCTCAGGCTTTCTGGTGTATGAGACCTTAGATGTCCAAAGTTCGATGCAGGGTCATCATTATCACTCGCAAACTTGTCCCATTCCTTGACGTATGTGCAGTAGTCCAAGTCGTGCAGAAACCCTCGGAGTCCCTCGCCCTCAATAAGGAGGATATTGTGTGGACTAATATCTCGATGGAGTAGCCCACACTCGAAAAGTGCCTGATGTCCTATGAATAGCAATTAGATGGTATACTCATGGGTAACTGCAGTGCGAAACATACCTTTGATGGAATACTCAAGAGCTGACACCAAGTGCTTCGTAGACGGGAACAGGACAAGTGGCACACCAACAGGATACAATGTTATTCGACAATGCATCCGGTTCAGGTCGTAGAGAACTTGACCAGGTAGCTCGTCGAACTCACTATCCAACGTTTCGTCATCTTCCCAATCCTCTGAATTATCTTTGCCCTTAATCTCATGCGTGTAGTTGTTGTTGTTGTCATTCTCGCTGCCACTCTCAACCCCATTCTCGTCTTCGTCCTTATCCACGTTCTGATTATCATCGCCACAGTCATGCTCATGCTCAGGCTCCGATTCTTTCTCTTCACCAGATCCTTCTGCAGCGTCGCAACTGTTAGTACGATGTTCCGTAAAGCCTTCAATATCACCCAGATCAAGTCCACCAACGGCTCTAGCTAATCCAGTTGGATATTCCTCATAACGACAGCGGACATGTTCATATACCTTTATTTCTGCATCGCGATACGCATGTCTCCAGGAATCCTTCAAAGCATAGAAGTGTTGCTCGTCTTCTTTGAACAGAACCTTCCAAACATGAGTTGCCCGAGAAAATAGACCATCTGAGCTCCACAATGGGTCACCAATGGTGTAGCACCACGTGATCTTAGCGGCTTCAGATATAGGTTTGTTGTACGGGATATCTAAAGGACTGAATGACGCCAATACTCTCTGAGAAGAATTGGCTCTGCTTTCCGCTTGTTCTGGAGGGTATCCGTGACAGGAGATCAATGTTTCTTTCACCCAGACCTTTTCCTGATCGCTCAACGTCATAATCGTTCTATCAAGTCCCAAGAGAAGCGGTGCCGTGGAAGGTGTGCCATGTGGCATATCCACTATGGAGGGGTGTACAAGACGATGGAAGAACTGGATAAGAGCATCTGTTGTGAAGAGATCGAATGAGGGCGAGATAACGACAGCCGCATGGTCAAAGCGATAGATCCGGGCATAGTTCTGATAGACACCAATGACAAACGAAAAGCAAGCACGAGTTCCAGCCAAGATATTATGACCAATTTTGGCAATCTGGGCCAATGTTTTATCATGAATGTATCCCAGTTTGAAACGGCCATCCGCTTCGATTGGATCTTGCCTGTAGCCTTTTTTGAGCTCGATGGCAATAGGACATAGATCCCAACTCCATTCGTTTGGTATATTTTGACCAGGATAAGTGCCTGAAATATCTGGCCTTATTTTATGCTCCGAGTGGTTGTCCAAGTCGTAAGTGATTGTCCGAGTATTAGCGAATGTAATTCGACGGTTTGAAGGGAAGACCTCCATGAGGTTGTTGAGAGCCATAGCCTAAGTTTCGTTTAATGGAGACATGTGCAAACGACGACTCATGAACATACCATTCCCTCACAGTCTTCTACCTTGCCATCACACGTGAAATGTTCTTTAAACAAACCAGAGGGGTATTTGAGTAGGTCGCCGTCAGTTGGTTTCTCACCAGGAACATACTTCTCAAGAAATTCGTCGACATTTTCACAGATATGATTGTTCTGTTGTATGCACCTTGCCCATATTCTCACATGAACTTTATCCCCTGCTCCGAGTGATCTCGACGAGCTGATGGAAGATACTGGAGTAGACTTTCTGCTGTCAGCTACAGCTGGAGAGGATAATGGAGCAGCAGAAGGTGGCGCATTGCGTTGACCAGAGCCTGAGGATAATGACGGCGGGAAGTTGGATGGCCGTGACTGTGACATGTGTTCCTGACTCATTTTCGCTGACCACCATGACCATGCCGCTATCACTGGCAACTTGAAAACAAATATTTTTGTATGCCTTTCCTTGAATTCCTTTCAGGACTCATTGAGACTTTTGCCGCAACCACAGGTCAGAAGGCATTGCTATGCTTCTCTGATTGCCCATTGAGCGGCGTTCTTCCCTTCAAGCCAGCCTTCCACGTCAGAGTGAATGAATATCAACAGTGCAGCAGAACCAGATCCTTGTCAACGCGTCTCCATGGTTAGCACAAAAGGAATTGGAGCAGCGACATGGCCGGACGTTTAATACTATTTCAGGATACAGCCTGAAAGTGCACCTCAAAAGGAATTGCCCATTCCCAGAGCCCAACAGATATCTGCTATCTTTTTTCGTCCATCTGGTCACTCCTCGACATTCTCAATATCATATACCACAAGCAACTCAAGTCTTCTGTATGGTGTTACTGAACTTCTTGTGCGTTCATGCCTTTGTATCGGTACTAGACACGTTAGATCTCAATTTTCCTTGCAGGTCTTGTTATTTAAATAGCTAAAAGTTCTAGATGCAATGTTACCCAAAGGTTAAGTATGTCCTAATCCTTCATTGATATACTTCGGAGACTTGCTCCTGACCCGTTTCAAGGCATATCGCCAACTATCTTGACCGCCCTTCAGTTCGATCTCAACTTGGGGTGGATTCTTCGTTTTCTGGTAAGAATTTCAGCTCCTGTAATTGGAATATCAATCAGGCGTTCAAGAACGCACTGGACGAGCATCATGAAACTCAACACTATATCTCTGCTTTGTTGGAGCGCGGAGTGAGAGTTCTGACTTATGCCGGTACCTATGACTGGATCTGTAACTGGGTAGGGAACGAGAGGTGGACTCTAGATCTGGAATGGAACGGGCAGGAAGAGTTTGTCAGACAGGAACTGAGAGAGTGGGTTGTTGATGGGAAGAGAGCAGGTCAGCAAGGCGGGACCCTTTACTTTTGTGACGATTGAAGGCGCAAGACATATGGTCCGTTCTGTTCTTTGATCATCAAACAAACTAATATCAATCTTCGTTGATCTCTGATTTCAGGTTCCCTACGACAAGCCTGTTCAAGCCCCAGAAATGGTCAAGAGGTGGCTGGCTGAAGAGAATTTGTAACTCAAACTTGTCTCTTGTCTAATACGTGCTTTGAGTGGATGAATGATTGATCATAAGTAAGCTCATTGCTACGTTCGAGAGCTCTAGTGTTTTTATTTGGTGTTGTGCTCACCTGACAAGACCGCTCCCGCTCTTCCATTTCACAATAGTCGATTGCGATCATGATCGGTACTATATCTGGACGTTGACAATACTTACGAACATGTGCAGTATAGTGTCAAGCAGTCACCCATCTCGTTGGTTTGCGCATCCAAACAGAATCTCTCCTTTGGGGCTCACGAGTGCACAATCCGAAATTTGATCAAATGCATCAGGGTCATATGTCTCTTTTCTCCAAGAGATCTTATGATACTGTTGGAGGAGCTTGTTGCCGATAATTATTTTGGCAAGAATGGTGGCATTAAAAGGGGATATCTGTTTTAGAATCATCAGAAGATAGTGCGTCCAGTCACATCGCGTGTAATAGTAGATTGTTTTGCTTCCACTCCAAATCAATGATCGAGGTAACTCATTACGAAACTATTTTCCCAGCGATATGCACGACCACTATTTAAGATTCCGAGTCCACGTTTTATTGTGTAGGAAATACCCCAGATGCTCCTTCTGATACTTATTTGTGTAGTCCCTGCTCTCATTCTATTGCGGCGACTCCATCAGAAAAAGAGTGCATATCTACCCTTTCCTCCTGGCCCGAAAGGTCTACCGTTAATAGGAGTGTGGAATTTACCAAGTCACAAGCCATGGTTAGCCTACAGTGGCGAATGGGCGAAGAAGTATGGTATGAGCATTCGGAACCATAGAATTGACATTGCCTCACTTTAATCTAGGCAATATGATTTTCTTCAAATCATTTGGATCCGCCTTTCTCGTTCTTAACTCGGCGAAAAGAGTGAAAGACATTTTGGATGAACGCTCTTCACGCTACTCAAGTAGACCACACATGGTTATGATTATCGAACTGTATGGTATTGTTCCGTGCTATATTCGCTCTGTTTATGATTTATTCTATTAGTATGGGCTGGGAAGACAATTTTGCACTCGTGCCATACGGACCCTGGTGGCGACGGCGTCGCCGTGCGTTTCATGAGAACTTCCACAGTGGAGTAATTTCCCAATACCGATCTATCCAAATCAGAGAGGTGCACATATTCCTACACAACCTTCTAGCAACGCCACAAGATTTGAAGTCACATGTACGGTTGTACGCTTTGATTCATGATCGTGCATAACATTGCACTAATGGACGTTGTTTCCCCAAGTATGTTTGGTGCGACTATCTTGGACATTATATACGGGATCAGAGCTATGGACTGGAAAAATATATACCTCGCGAAGAGCGAAGAATCAGTGGCAGGTGCTGTGATGGCTGTAAACCCTGGGTCGTTTTTGGTTGATGTTATTCCTGCCCTAAAATATATCCCAAGCTGGTTTCCTGGGGCAGGCTTTAAGCGATTTGGAGAATACCAGAAAAAGCTTCACGAATCTACGACCTTCGACATGTTTAATTATGTGAAGGAAGCCATGGTAAGCGAACTTCGATAGGCGATGATAAATAAGTGTAAATGGTCTAGGCAAATGGCACCGCAAGGCCTTCTGTAGTGGGAAACATGCTGCAACGTTTGTCAGAGGACATGTCAGATGACGCGCGTAATGAAGAAGAAGCTGTCATTCGAGAAATGGCTATTGTTGCATACTCAGGTGAGCTAGCTAGCGTATCTTCTTCACTAGTTAGAGACTAATAACAAATTGGTAAAGCTGGTATTGATACTGTAAGATCCTTTCTACAGACCTTACAATAAGCTTATTTAAGTTGATAAAGAGCAGTGCTGTCGCATTAACCCTCTTTTGTGCGATGGCCATGTACCCTGATGTCCAAAAGAAGGCACAAATGGAGATTGATGCCGTTGTTGGTCATGAGCGCTTGCCGTCGTTCGAGGACAGGCAGTCCTTACATTACGTCAACGCAATTGTTAAAGAGCTCACACGGTGGCTGCCAGTAGTTCCTCTTGGTGTGTTCATAGTGACTTTGACCTTTGAGAAGGATCACTTACTGTCCTCTAAGGTCTTCCACATGTCTCAACCGAGGATGACGTCTATGAAGGATTTTTCATACCCAAAGGAACTATCATCATGGGAAATACATGGTACGATTAATGGGGTATTAAATCTCCTTCTCAATCCCAATATTTGTACCTAGGGCTATTATGCGTGACCCCGAAGTGTTCCCAGAACCCGAAGAATTCAGGCCTGAAAGATTCCTCAAAGATGGGAAATTCTGCCTCAATAGCGCCTTAGACCCTCAAACAGTGGTCTTTGGCTTTGGCCGAAGAATATGTCCTGGCAGGTTCCTCAGTGACAGCTTGTTATATCTCACAGTTGCTTCTGTCTTGGCAACTTTTGATGTTCTCCCACCCTTTAACGAGCATGGGCATCCAGTGAAGTTGAGCCTTGACACTTCGAGTGGATTAATTGCGTGAGTGTCTTTGTATCTTGTGGCATTATATTTTACCCCCCAATGCACGCTGCAGCCACCCAATTACCGACAAATATACAATCAAACCGCGGTCCGAAGTTGCTGCGCATGTTGTTCAAGTGGCTTTAGCCCAGCACAACGGATGATTGTGGAAACAATTTGAACCAGGGTATGTGGAAACTTGAATCTAGTATTGTAACATTATGACAACGTGATTGTAACTATCTGTTCACTAAATGTATATTATTCATTGTTTTGATTTTCATACATATGGTGGCCCTTGATAGACAAAATTCGAGCAAATGCGAACAAGCTTTGTGAATATAACATGATCATGATGGCATATAATCATGAATAGTGCACAATTTAAGCACATGGTGCACTCATAGCCTCATCAGCAAAATAGCATGTACAGTACCTATGTTTGACTTTGGGGTGTTTGGGGTCTCATCAAAGACTCCAAAGATCCCAAAGGACTATGATGGTTTCTAGTGATGGTGAATCTTTGGAGGAATATGCGGATTCGAGGCTTTGATGGGCCTCAAGCTATGTTCTTTAACTTGAAGCTGTTCAATGCCTTCGTTTCGAGTCTGAGCTACCCGGAAGTATATCTTCGCGTGTATTATAAGCAATAGTATATAACAAGACCATCCGCTCCCAACTATCTTCCCAACACCTTTCAATTCATCTGCGCCAATCCTCTAGATACTCCTTCCCGGGCGGAATAGTTTAGCACCGTTATTTTTAGGCCAATCTGCCCTTCTCAGTGCTGACTCAAATAGAGCGAGGAAATTGAGATGACTGAGCGTATCTCGTACATCGTACACTCTGTTTGTGAGTTCTCGCAATAACCTACTTAATGGACCGTTATGAGACACTCCAACATAACAGTTATCCCAAACTTGCTTGCTGAGAAAACCACGCTTTAAATAGGAAGCTTGTGATGGATCCAGGCAATCGAAGACTATGGCGCAAGACGGAGCGGGCCGAGTGCATTGCATATGACCAAGGACGAGCCACATCAACACCCAGAAAAACGACTCCAAGTCATGTTTTGACTCGTGTGGCATTTGATCAAGAACGTCCACGGCAATGAATTGATATGTACCCTGCAGAATCCTTAACCATCAAATTTCAGCATAGATAACTGGAGCTTACTGTCGTATCACACAGATTTTCCAATATATGAATCCTCGATTGACCAAAGTTTAACGCAGGGTCATCGTTATCACTCGCAAACTTGTCCCATTCTTTTACATATGTACAGTGGTCCAAGTCGTGTAGAAATCCACGTAGCCCCTCACTCTCAATAAGGAGGATACTGTGTGGACTAATATCTCGATGGAGTAACCCACACTCAAATAGTGCCTGACGTCCTGCGAATAACAATCAAATGAAATGATAAATAGATGATTATACGACGTACCTTTGATTGCATCTCTAAGAGCTGACACAATGTGCGTCGTAGAGGGGAACTGGACAAGTGGCACACCAACAGGATACAATGTCGTTCTGCTGTGTACTCGATTCAGCTGGTGATGGCAACGGCAATGACGACCAGAGGCATCACAACATATGGAACGTGTAATATCTTCAATATTCTCATTGTGTGGGTATTGTTTGAACGCATGCATACTAGTAGGCAATTTGAATTCAACATCGTCGGGCTTGCCGGGAATAAACTTGTCCAGAGACCTATTGATGCTCTTGAAGTAAATCTGACTGTGGTCTTGAGCACACGTTTTTATCCGAGCTTTATCTGTCAAAAGGCGCTGTTTTCGATTCTTCAATGTCATGGTTCTGGGTCACGGTCGCTGACATCAACCCTCTTTGCGGCAATGGCCAAACATGCCATCTATTCATCACATGACGTGTTTCTCACGGTCATCCTATCAATTATCTTCAAAGACTTTGGCCCTCTGAGAACACCTTCAGCTCGGACTGATCTGCTATTCGTGTTCACCCACGTATGGACATTCGAATGGCAAAAAAAAAATTTGAATAGTCTATCCTGCAAGTGAGGTGAAAAATAAAAGCAATGGAGCAATTATTCGTTTGAAAAGTCTATAGCCTGCCAGTGTGAGTTATTGGATGCTGGACACTTGGGGTGGGTGGGGAGAAACGATATGTTTGGTTAAAAAGGCCTAGTCCCCATGGTCCAGCTTCTCCCCGAATTGACTTCACCCCATCATTTACAGGCTAATATTCCCTGCCCAATGCCGACTCGAATAAAGCGAGAACTCATAAGTGAATTCCGTCTATTCAACTTGTATATACACCCTGTCCACAAGCCATCGCAACAATGTGTTCAACTTAGTACAATCTGCATCGGCTGTTCTTACCTCCGAGATATGTTTTTCCACAAGGTACCCGTTTGATCAATTGACATGACATGAAATGACAAGGAATTCCGGGGTAGAAACTTTAGCATGGAGAATAAACCCCACTCCGGACCCGGCGTAAATCAAAACACGCACCCCACGAGCGCCAATAAGTTTACAACAATGCAGTACACAAGCAAACCAACTTATTAATAAACCAAACATATCAATCACCTGTTACCGTCACAGATGACCTTCTGGACCTTTCCACCTCCACAATGTCTAATTGCTGCTGCGCATGCCGATTCTCCATTGCGTTGATAGCAGGTGGCGATGGTGGTGGTGGTGGTGGTTGCAAGGCAAACTGTATTGGTGTAGTTTGCCCTCCTGCTGACAAACAATGATGATGATGGTGATGATGATGATGATGCGAGATTATTGAAAGCCTGAACAAATCTCGTTGCTTGAAGCCAAGATCGAATGGTAGTAAATCGACGGGTGTCTCTTTCCTCCCTGCTTTCTTCAGACTAAGGGCGATGCGAGACATCATTGCAACCTTGATAGTGCCCGGGTCAGCAACAACGCCACAAGAATGTAATACGGGAGAGTACAAACTGTGATTCTGTGAAATATGTCACAAACGGGAGTGTTCAGTGGTCTGATTTGGTCAGTTAGACGCAAGACGTACAGCTGTTCCGTTCTGATACAAATGATTATCAATATTAGACAAGGTCTCTGATGGTAACTTACTGTGCGGCTATGTTCTTCAAACCCGGAGGTGATGCAACAATCATGATAGTTAATACAAAAGCAACTGAAAATATGATGCTAAACGACATCAGGAATGCAGAAGCTAAAGAATACAAGCCAATCGTACCTATAATACAGCAAGCCATCTTCAAAGAGGCGTTTGAGGATATAACTTGCTTGCCTTTTCCATATCGGAGGTAGGGTTCTGTATATAGTCAGGGCAAACACAATCGTGTCGTATAAGAGTGGTATCCAAGCAGAAGCGGAAGCCACGCTGCTACTATCAAGATGCATGTTAAATCCATGAGATTACCTTTGCAAGGAAGCTCACATAGTAGGGTCGAATATCATAGTGCAGGCTTTAGAGAAATATCAGAGAAAGGATCACACAAGGAACAGCAGAGAGCATACCTTGTATGCCCGAAGCCAGATTGTGTTTCACGGCTGGTAATCCGACAGTCAATATTTACTTAATGTCCTTTATGAATGAAGCGGGGTTACGTTCTCCACGAGTAATAAGCCACACGTGAACACCTGTTTCAATCACGAGTATCAGCAGGAGCGACCGTGATATCCATCTATGCCACGGGTATAATGCGTTGATCCTCAGATACATCATTAACCCTACGATCTCGATTGCAATTGCAAACATGCAGCCCTCGTAACGGACAAAGTTCTTACAACTGGCCAAATCTTGTTAACGAAACAGGGAGAATTGTGGTTAAAACTTACGTCTAGGGAGTTGAAAAGGATCATAGATCAGTCAATTCTGTACATGGTATGCTCCGTTACCCACTTCTTCAGTCCACACAGGAGATAGATAGGCTTCAATGAAAGTGAGATTTAAAGAACAAACAAAGATCGAAACGACAAACCAACGAGGTTTATGATGAAGGAAAGAGGAGTCAGGTAGCGGTTCTAGTTGGCCATGAGTCAGGCATAGTTTCAGGACCACAATGTTGCTCTAGATCACCAGTAAGAAAAGATACACAACTGTCAAGGACTTTCAGTTCTTGTATCGATAAGTCTAATGAATGAAGTTGCTCACAAAGCCCCTTGCGGCCCTTCCACATTAATTCGACCTAGTTACGATGAAATGAATCGCTTGGTCATAGTTGGTGACAGACAAACCTCATCAGAGAAAGTAATGATATGGTCCCAGACCAAAACAATGAAGCTTGCAAATCCAACGTACTGCAACAAGTAAAAAACATATTTGGTGAAAGGGAGAATCGTAGGGACTTACATTCGTATTCAAACTGGCGAGTGATGTACACCGTGAGCCCAGCTCAGAATATGTGAATTGACAAACCTTTGTTCTACGTCGGCCACTATGTTAGGAACCTGCTGTGCCATAATAGATGCTCGAGACCAGGTCGGGGCATAGAGCCACAGAGGTGAAGGAAGACGAGGGTCAATGAATCAGGCTGTTCCCCAGCCCGGTTATATAATAACGCGCATGCCATTTCCAGCGCTCATCAGGTGTGGAGAAGTGGAGTAAAACGCATACAAAAGGCAGAACAGTAACCGTCAAGTTACGTGGCGGTGTTCGAAATAGATTCATTTGATGCAAAGTGAATGAAACGTTCCTAGGTGTTCGCATCTAGGCGCTGAGGCGGCCATACAAAGTTGGTAGAGCCACCGAAACCTGGTTGGTACACTCAACGAGGCAAATGATACAAATCATGTCCTTGAAACTGAAACAACCCCATGATACGAATAGACACAAAGAGCCTCTGCATTTGATTGATACCGGCAGCACTTGTTGACTATCGTTAACTGACTTGGGTGGCATATAATTAGGTCATGCGTATTCTCAACTTCGCTCTTGAGCTTTGAGGCAACGCTGAAGACGGATTCAGGAGTAGGGCCCGAGCCTGAAGACACATGCCAAAGATGAAACTCGACAGCCGAGCCCAAAGGAGATAAGACGTGTAGACAATTGATATCTGCATTGATAAAGTGTCAGTGATATCATTCAACTTTGAAGCAGGAAAAAGTCGGCGCCATCCTGTCGGTATGCTCAGGTTGTTGTTTGTTGTTTGTTTGAGTGTGCCGACGTAACCAAACAGGTACTTCGGCCCGACTCTATTTGGCTGTATATTTGCACATGTATTTGTTTGGAGGTGGTACACAGCTCTCGCACCCATATAATCCAACTCCCCAAGTTCCCCCTGGACGCCCTTTTTCCGAAATGAACACAAAACATAATGTCTCCGCGAAATTTAACAGCCGCTCTCTGGGAAATCTATGTACTCCTGACCCTTGTACACGTTGTCCGCTCAATACCAGACTGACGGCGACCTTGTTGAATGCACCAGCTGCAGGGACCCACGCAGTGCGGAATATGGGACTGTCGTAAATCTTTTTTTGGTTTCTTTTGCCGGACATCGGAACATGTCACGTGTATGTTCTCTCCATCACCCTGGACTGTACCAGAGACAAGCGAAAGCCAAGGCAGAATAAGCAACGTATAAGGCCTCAAGCGTTCCAGCCCAGCCCCACTCTGTAACTAGCGCTAGTCCTGATCCACCAATAAGAACCTTACCATTTTCGCACTATCGTTATATCAACAATTCAACGCTTCAATGGCTCCTGGGAAGAGTCGAAGGGTAACCCACCAATCCTGATTGTCTGCTTTACTGTATTCGGAGATGTTCAGACAACGTGCTATCACGTCACATTAAAGGCTGGTTTTCACGCCCTGGTCAACTCAATTCTTCTCATCACCGATCAAGTCACTAGCTTGAATTGCCTGTGTAAACAGCCCAACATTGGGAATATAAATGTTAACGTTTTCATTTAAAAATGGTTCCCGCACTACATATAGTGAAAGATTTCACGCTAAACTTTCTATGCCTCTGCTTCTTCCTTGGCCTTGAAGAATGTACGCCTCCGACAAGCGCAAGAACATCGTCATCGTGGGCGGCGGTGGTGGCGGCGTAGCGGTAGCACGCAGACTTTCAGAGCAGCTGCAATCATCTCAATATCGCATCGTTCTCATTAATCCGCGCTCGTACTTCATCATATTGCCCGCAACTGTCCGTCTCGCAGTTTATGATACTGATCGACTGGAAGAGAGGGTCTTCGTACCCCTCGATAGAGTATTTCACAATGGTAATGGTGTTTTCATTAGAGGAAAAGTGAAGGCCATCGATAAGAACAAAGGGGAAGGTGGTACTGTATTGCTGGAAGGCGGTGATCGTGTAGATTTTGAAGTACTGGTATTATCCCCTGGCTTCCTTTGGGATGGTCCAATAGCATTCCCAGAAGACGAGAGCTTGATCAAGGAGTTCATTGCTAAATGGCGCGAGTCATTCAAGAAGGCTTACAGTATCGTACTCGCTGGCGGTGGTGCTACTGGCATTGGTAAGTTTTCACTTGTATATTGATTCGCTGTTGTGACCCATCGAACAGAGTTGGCTGGTGAGATAAAGGATGTATGGCCGGTTGGTATCCGTGTCCCGCAGGCCGCACAAGGTATCTAACGCTGGACTTGGTAGGATAAGAAGGTTACCATTGTTCACGGCGGCTGTGGCCTTATGAACAGCAGTTATCCAATGAAAGTCCGGAAACGACTCGAATCACGGATCCAACAACGAGGGGTTGACGTCATTCTGAATGATTACATCGACAACCCCATGATTTCAAGCATGAGTACAGTAAAGACGCGAAATGGTATGGAGTTGGACGCTGACCTCGTGGTAAGTGTCATTGTTGTACGTAAACATTCCGGAAATGTGTACATGTCCAAAAGGTATCCACCAGAGGACCGCGTCCGAATTCAGAGTTTATTGCGTCGTCTTTAGGTGCTCACACAGTAACCGACCATGGTCTTGTGAAAGTCCTACCTACCCTGCAGCTCCCGGAACACCCAGACATTTTCGCGATTGGGGACGTCATTGACTGGCCTGAACAAAAGCAGCTTATCAAGGCGCAGAACCATGCAGAGATTGTCAGCTCAAACGTGCTGCGACACCTCTCTGGTGAAGAGCTGGAGTCCTACAAGGGCAGCTGCGAGATAATACTTGTTACAGTCGGAAAGGTAAATGCTTCTTGCTTCAGGTTCTTGTTTATGCTGAACTGAAGTTTGTGTAGACTGGTGGTGTTTGTTATTTTGGTTTCCTATGGGGCATCGTGTTCGGTGACTGGGTGTCCAGGCTTACAAAGTCAAGTCACTTGCTCGTTGACCGCATACGAGCCTCAGTGGGATACTGAATTTCCATTCATAGTCACCATTCAGCACAGATCGTATTTTGAGCAGGCACCTATGCATATCACGAAATCGTAACGGAAAGGAAATCTCTTTTTTTCCCCTTTAACTATTTTTCATTTATTGTAATTTATTTTACACCCTTGTATAATCACATAAAGCCACAGCGATCACAACAGACAGTGGTCTGCGCGCTCAAACAGTAGTGTATTTTGTTGGTCCCTATTTTTTCCCCCTTAGAATTGACTAAATAGAACCCGTTTCCTAAATTGAAACAGCCCGGTTGCAAATGGCAGTGCAACATATTTGCAGAACTGTATGTTATACAACCACCCTTTCTGAGAGGGCTACAAATGTCCTAAAGGCACTAACTTACTACTGGCTCCCCAAAGAATTCGCCGAGGTATTTTTAAAAAGGGCTTACGGACGTACTGGCAGGGAAGCCTTAAACTTACAGCACCTGTTCATTTGTTTGAAAACAGGTACTGGAAGCCGGTGTTATTTATAAATTCTGGAAAGGGTGCTAGTACTGTATACCTTATGATGCTCCAGTTTCGGGGTTATGTCTATTTCTGGACGTTGTATTGAGGGATCGCTGCTGAGATGAGGTAACAAACGCCGTGACCCAGCTAGGATACTGTAAGGCAACTTTGCCAGTGGCTACCGGGTCCTTCTCTAGTGCCCGTTGATTCAATAGGTATTGCACTAGACCAACGGACGATTTTTATGGTAGTAGTAGTCTAAAACAACCGAACAGTTTCTAGATTCCCAACCGTAACATTGCTGCGGATTGTCTTGGCTCTGAACGGATGCAGTGGGGCATAATTGCTTTCTATGTATGTGTATGTGGGCTCTTCTTCTTCTGGTACGGGTTGGAAACAATTATGTCAGAACAGAAAAAGAGTCCGTTCATGAACATATCAAAAGTCTGGGCAGTTGTACCTCGCTACCATAGAAATGCCTGACGAAATGTTGCAGGGGTAAGAGACCCTCATGTCCGACATATCATCTGTGATTTTTTGAAAGTGGGTTGATCAGAACAAGGGGATATATTCCGAAATTTCCGGGACACTGTCTTCTGCTTGTAGGTGCCTGAGTAGATAGAATATATGCTGCCAAAGGTCGCGCTACCAAAAGAATAGTCGTTTGTAGACCTGGCGACTCAGGCGGTGACTACTGGGCTTGAATGACCTGAAAAATGACTTATACCTGCCATATCATACGGAGAGACAGTTGGACGAGACGCGTATCCAGGACTGAACCATGTTCCAAGCCTTTGGTATTAATCTCAGATAGAGGTCACAAACAACGCAGATGCCACTCCAACAAACAAGATGAACGGAATCTATAATCACATATAGAGAATACAATCACTGTCCGGGTCGCGGTTCTGGAAGAATGACAGAAACCGATCAGCATACGATCACGCGGTACATAGGATATTTGAACAAAACTTACGACTCCACTGCACACTCAGAATGAGGTTATCATAACCTTTTCCATTAACCTTCTCAAGCGCTCGTTCTGCGTTAGCCCGATCTTCAAAGCTAACAAACGCAAAACCCTTTCCGGCACCTGTCTCCCTATCTCGACCGACGTACACCCTCGCCACTTTGCCAAACATGCCAAACAGCTCACGCAAATCGCTCTCCTGAGTATCCTCCGAGATGTTCGTGACACGCAAGGTGGGGAGATCTTCCCGGCTCATGCCACCCCGCATAGACTCACCTGCGCGGGACGCTCCAGCGCGCATAGATGGCGGGACGTACTTGCCCGTTGTTGACGTTGCAGCTGGTCCTGGTGCGGCAGGGGCTGCATCCGAGGCTGCGCCTCCGTCTTCGTCTAGTACTGTAGAATGCTAGTGTTAGTTGTAACAAGTCGAAGAAAAAAAAACACAAATGAGGCTAGATCCTTACCGGACGACTCCAACCCAGCGAGTTTGTCCTTGTATGGACATTTTGCAGTGAAATGTTCACCCTTGCACACTCTACATACAACTTTTCCGGCACCGGCCTTTGCCAGCCGTGCCTTGACGTTCTCTTCTGGGCTAGGCTCGGGTTCGCTCAGCTATCCGGGAAGTCATTAGTTGGCTCAAACTGATAGCATGACATGACACACCTTGTTTCCTGCACTGAGCTTCAGCATCACCTCCTCTCCTACGGTCGTCGTAGCCCGATCAGGACCGGGTTTGTTCCCCCTCTCTTTCCCAAACTTTGCCCACTTTTGCCGCTCCGCAACTGCGTGTTCGACGACGGATTTTTGTAGCACTTTTCGTGTTTTTCGTACAATCTAGAGTTTTCAAATTGCCAGATATGCGTACATTGATTATCACTCTGGGAAAGAAAAAAAAAACAGATAGATCAAGCTCACCTTGACCTTTTTACCGTCCTCGTTAATGGCATACTCAATCGTCGTCCGGATACCATTCTCATCGACATAGTCTTCTATTTTGTTCTGGTCCACTATCAACCCAAGTAGAGTACTACCTTAGAGTGATGCACGCATTTGATTGAAGAAAAGGGATCTTACCGAGATCGTGATCGTCGACGTCGTCTGCCCATGAGGTTTTTTGTGCTCGGATTCTGAGATTTTGTTAACATGACAAGTCAAAGTATGTAGATTAAATGTTCGTAACTCACGCTGAGGCCATTCTATCAAGCTTGATTGAATTTTCAGTTGCGCAGATACTGAGCGAGCGCACAAGACGGGAATGTGACGTTTGTGTGACGTGTCACTTAGTTCCCACACAGCCAACCTGCTGTCTTATTCTTTTCTTCCTCATACATTACAGTAGATCATGCAACATTATGAAGGCTGCGCACCGATTTGCTCTCAAGACTTCTTGTCTTGTCATTTCTTTTGCTGCAATCTACCTTCATATTTCATTCATTGTTACTAGTCATGGTCATATGAAACATATGTATGAAATGCTGGCCCAACAGCTGGTGGCAATGGTACCTGTTGAATTATAGAGGTAGCTAGATACCGTCCAAAAGATCTCATCTCAATCTTACTTCCTGGACTGGGCATCGGCAAGTTTCCTTAGTCCAGGAGAGCCCTTCCTCCATTTCTTCTGTTGCGTTTAAGCTTTGAGTCACTGGGAATGGTGCGGGAGGAAAGTTGCTTTGACTGAACAGACGCAGTCACGTAATGCGACTTCTCAGCACCGAATGGCTTCGCAATGTCATTTTTGGGCCAATCCGCTCTACTCAATGCTGCCTCAAAGAGAGGAAGGACATTGAGGTGATTAAGCGGATTCTGTACGTTGAGCACCCGGTTCACGAATTCACGCAATAGACTACTTAATGGGTTGTTCTTATGCACTCGAACATAGTGATCATTGTTTGCATGATCACTGAGAAAGCCATACTTGGCATCATCAGCATCTATGAGATCAGGTTTATTGAAGATTTGTGCACAGCCCCTCCATGATTCACGATAATCTGTGTGACGAAGGACGAGCCACACCAAAAGCCAGTAAAATGATTCAAGATCATGTTTTAGTTTGTATGGCTTTTGCTCAAGGATTTCCCTGCCGTGAATTGGTACGTGCCCTAAAAAAAGGCTTAGTGATCAGATTTCTGCGGATCTAGCGGAGACTTACCATTATATCCCTTGAGTCTTTAGGTATATAAGACTCCAATTGACCAAAGCTCGATGGAGGATCATTGTCATCAGTACCGAAATTGTCCCATTCTTTGACATATGCACAGTAGTCCAAGTCGTGCAGAAATCCGCCTAGCCCCTCGCCCTTAATCAGAAGAACATTGTGTGGACTGATATCTCGATGGAGTAACCCGCACTCAAAAAGTGCCTGATGTCCTATGGTTGACAATCAGATGAATCACTCAGTGGATGATGGCATTATAGAACATACCTTTGATTGCATCTGTAAGAGCCGACACAGGATGCTTTGTAGACGGGAACAGGACAAGTGGCACACCGACAGGATATAACGTTGTTCTACAGTGAATCCGATTTGGGTCGTACTGATGTTGATCAAGTGATTCTTCAGGTTCGCCCTTGCCGTCATCGTCATTATGGCTGTCGCTTCTATTGCCATTCTCGTCTTCATCCTTATCTGCATTCTGATTGTCGTAGTCATAGTCATCCTCATGTTCACTCTCAACTTCCTCTTCCTCTTTATCCTGCCAGTGTTGCTCTTCAGCATCTTTGTCTGATCGTTTATTGCAACTGTTAGTATGATGTTCCATAAAGCCTCTGATAGCATCCAAATCAAGCCGTCCAACAGGTATAGCCAATCCGGCTGGATATTCCTCAAAATGGCAGTGGAAATGTTCGGACAGTTCTATTTCCGCATCGTAATACACATGTTGCCAGGAATCTCCCAAAGCATAGAGAAGTCTCTCATCTTCTTTGACGAGAACCTTCCAAACATAAGCTGTCTGAGAAAATTGCCTGCACACGCTCCATAACGGGTCACCAATGGTATAGTACCAAATGACTTTTTTGAATACATGACAAGTTGTTTTGCGAGTAAATTCATCAGTTGGCTTCATACCAGGAACATACATTTCGAAAAATTTGTTGATGCATTGACAAATCTGTCTATCCTGTCGCATGCGCTTTCTCCATACTCGTAGGTGGCCTATGTCACTCGCTTTGAACAGCTTCAACAAACTGAAGGACGACACGGAGGCTGTTTTGATAGTATGGGGAGTGAACTGTCTGCTGTCAGCTGCAGCCTGAGAGGGTAAGGGAGTAGTGGGAAGGAGAAGCATCATAATTATGTTGAATAGAGAATAAGTTTGAGTTGATGGACTGTGACTTGGCCATGGCTGAGTACTGAGTGCGTGAAGTGCGACACGTGTAGTCACATCAAGCACCTCGTGGTCACAGTCACTACTTGTCTCCTCATCTCTATCACACAACAAGTGAACCGGTGACCTGCCAGTGACTCTTTAAGAGGGTATGTGGATGGATTATAGCGCAGGTGCAGGGGAAATGTAATACAGTAACGGTGTGTGAGCTGCTTAGACTTATGTGAGGAGGAACAAGATGTGTTGTGTGCTAAACTATGCTTATCTGCTCGTCGGCGTGAACTGTCTTCCTCTGGACCAGTATGACAAAACAGCAACCGAATACGTATAGCAAGGCTTGCCACTATGGATGCGACCATCAAATATATTTCATAACATATATTTTGTAGCTCTCACAACTCGCGTCCAATCGCACTTGGAAGCTATAGAGATACTCTCTAAGGCTCTTAATCGTTGGAAGGTCGCCTCCTATTCTTGTCACTACTGCGTAGGCCACTAAGGGCGTGGTGCCATCCTTATCCGAGAACCACCCCCTGATAAGTAGGATCCGACCAAAAAAATTACAAGATGAAGATGCCGACCACTTTGCAACTCTGCCCGAACAGTGAATGAAAATTTTGTATTAGGCATTAGATGGCATCAGAACCTATACTATCTTAGACTTCCCCCCCACAAATGGGCAATTTGTACTATTCCAACGAAAGATCAGAAATCTGTGGAGCTAGACGATGGCGGTCGCACTGCTGCAACCTGCGAGCAATGCTAATGATACCCAGTCTGAGATGCCTAAAATATGACGTTTGGGTAAATCGGGCAACACGTCAATGGATTAAACCCAATCATTGACTGGTGGCGCAAGTAAATCGTGAAGGCTCAATATGCCGAAGAATGTATCGAATGTAGATAGGTCAGCACTACTCTGTGAACCATCATCAGATTGATATCACAAATGACCCCCACAATACATACCAACTTGTCCAATGGTTCACCCCTTTCCCTCGAACTGGGAGTTGGGCTAAATCAAAGTAGCTCTTGATATCCGTCGATGTCCAAAAAACAACAGTTGAAACGTTGCCCCTCTCACGTCCACGCTGGATGTCTTGGGATTGATCAACGCTTGCGAGCTGGCCGGCATAGTGCTTGATTATTTGCAATTGCTAGATCCAACGGTATCACCCCAGGACTCCAGATCGTCCTTCCTACCACCATCGTTTACGAGCATTCATATCTTGAATCCACTTGATGACATACCTTCGTCTCCTCCATACCTAGTCCCTTCACTTTCCGAGGTCCTGATACGCCCCGCCTGTATCTTCAAGGATTCTATAATAGTCATCATCTACTTACTGTAAATCATACAGTACACCCCACGCATCATCGGCTGTTCTTTCTCTTAAAATACACTTCACCATCGTCCACTCCTGACGACTACCTGCTCTTCAGTACCATATGAAGCCTTGCATGGTCGTCTAAGATGTGAACCATGAGGCATTCCACCTTATCCGCTCTCGTACGCGGAAGCGAGCAGAAGTGCCACAATTGAGTACGAATATGTATTGATTAACCACGATAAGATAGGTTAAAAGAAAGGGGCTCAAACCTTTCTTTTGTTTGGTGCATCTTTTTTTACTGCGCATCCGACATCCTCGCTACATCTATATACCCGGTCTAATCATAAATGAATAGTATAGCACATGCAATCAGGGTTTAAAACTGTCAGCTGAGGTGATACAAGTTTAACAGCCTCTGCTCACTGGCAGTAGTGGTGGTATATTCCGTGCAAATGCAGTTCTCTCCGTTTGTACTATCTTACTAAGGATGATCATTCGAATTCAGCATGATGATTCAAATTATCTCTATTCTCTAGATATTCTCGTCAGTGGGGGATTCTATTGCTCGCAAGCAATTTAGATTGTCCATATATTTCTAGAAACCGGTTTCCTTTCGAGTGGGGTAACGTCCAAATAAAGCGATTAATATAATGGGTATACGTACTCACTGTTCGGTTTCGCTGAAGAGTATATTTAACCTAGGTGATTGGACTGAGTTCATGAATGTAAAGAATGGACACACTAGCTGAGCTCGTGGTGTGGCTGAAGCGACTCCGGATGCGAAAAAGCATCAATGTGATCATGTTTAGCCATATTTGTATATGCCTCGCTTCCCTTTCTGTTCAAGTTCGTTACTGCATTCAACTTGAACGCCATTCCAAAGTCAGCTTCCGCGAATAACTTAGCCATGCAACACGCCGTTTCTTTCGTATTAAGATGAGTTGGGCTCTATAAAAACCCTAAGTGGTATAACCCCCACTCTGTTATCGTGCACAATATTCCAGAATCTCCATACTGAAATCATCATCCACCAGGCAATGAGGTGAATATAACACATGTGGTACAAAGCTATGCTAATGTTGACATAGTGATAGTGTCATTACCGGCGTAAACGTCACAAACACTGGGCAGAAAGACCTCATCTTCCGAACCTCAGGGATTCCGCCAGTGGAAGTACCAGCTCAAACGACGAAAACAGTTAAATTATTCCAAGGCATACAGCCCTATGAAGTAAGCCCCAAGGAAGACGAGAAGTTGGTTATCGCCACAGTGAGATTTGTCGATGATAAATCTATTCGTATTAAGAAGCGGGGAAGCATTGATGGTGTTGCATTCGTTTGTCAAGCCCAGATGGTAGGTCATCATGCCTTTCTTACAATTCTCTCATTTTGACGTTGACTATCAGTCACAATCGAAGAAGGTTATGGGCCCAATACCCATCAGTCAGGCTGTAGATTCCTCTGGGTCATTCACTCTGAATGTTCCGTTACAACTCCCGCACAGTCGATTCATGCCCCAACTATCTCTTGGGTATAACTCAGCTGCGACTAGACACTCCATCCTCGGCCGTGGTTGGGACTTGATTGGGGTTCCAACTATTGAACGTGTTCCAGCCACAGTGGCTCAGGATGGACATCGTGGTAAGTAACTTACGAAACATCGCTCCTGGTTATGTGACTATGGTTAATCGGTTTCTCCAGGTACAGTGCAATATAATCAATTTGATTGCTTTGCCCTCTCTGGCCAGCGACTTATCAAGATCAGTGGAAGTTTTAAGAACAGAACTGAATATCGATTTGAGATCGAACAATGGTCCCGTATTTTTGCATATGGTGATATCGGCAATCCAACTCATTGGGAGCAATATTTGCCCGATGGAACCATGAGGAAGTTCGGGAATACCGAGGTAATGTTCTATAGCTATGTAACATGACATCGTTATTCATTTTATACCTACAGGACTCCAACATCAAAGCCCTTACAGGACAAGCTAATCCACCAACTCGTGTTTGGGCCGTCTCCGAATTTACTGACCCTTTCTCTAATTATATCTCCTTTGCTTACAGTAGCCTGGTAAAGGCTAGCGAAAAGCCCACTGGCACGTTCTACCTGACAAGGGTTACCTATGGGGGAAACAAAAAGTCAAAGATTCCGAAAGAATTCCGGATCAATTTTTCATATGAAGAGCGTCCTGACGTTTCAACTAGATATCTGGGAGGGTATATTATTAAGAACAACTGGCGAGTGAAGACCATAAGCACTACAGTATATACTGTAGAAGGGAGCATTGATACCCCCATTCTGCAATACGCCTTCGCATATACTAAATCTGGTCTTGCAAAACTTACTTGCCTGGATTCTATCACTCTGAAAGATTGCGTTACTGGCGCCTCCATTCATCCATTGAAGTTCAGATGGACTGGTAGTACACCCAGAACCGTGTTCGATCCAACTAAGAAAATAGGCGAACTCCAGGCCGATGTTACCACTATAAAGCAAATCATACCGCTCGACGTGAATGGAAATGGAACTAACGATATTGTCATTGCTTCAGATCAGAATAACATCCTTAATCTTGATGTATATCTTGCAGACCTTCAAGGAAATGTTTCCAATCAAAAGGCCACCGGTTCTGGACCTACTGGACTCCCCTTTTCTCCTCTAATCTATCCCCTGGATCTCAATGGCGATGGCGTGTCAGATATCGTGCGTTTGTCTTCAGGTATATGACTTATCAAGCAACTTAATCTCCATATTTCAAAGCTCCATATATTAGATAACAAGACTGGGTCCTTTTATCTCACCGCTTTACTGTCAAAACCAGATATGAAAAATCCACATGCCGTGAAGTTTGAAAAGCAGACCACAGTGCCATTCAACCCACCCAATAGTAGCGGCCTTTTTTGCACAGGCGATTTTAGTGTATGTTTATTTGCTTTCTATTAATGGTTTTTATTGGCTGATTCCTATTGATAGGGTAATGGCCTTGTCGGACTTGTCTATATATTCCAGGACAGCGAAACCAATATTATTAAAATCAATCAATTCAAATCCGATGGTACGAAGTTAACGGGGTTACAGCAGATAGGAATAAATGAAACAAAAGGCTGGGACTTCAGTAAGATACAGATCGTTGTCGGAGACTTGACAGGCAATGGGTATGTCAATATTTTTACTTATTCTTTACAGATGTTGATTTTCATGCTATAGAGCGGATGATCTATTCCTTCTTTATCCCGGCACCACAACTTGGAATATTCTCTGGATTCAGTCGCGTGTAGGATTTCTTAAGTTTGGATCGGATCTATCGCGCACAGCAATAAAAGTCCCAGTCAGCGAAGAAACAAGGATTTTTCCGTTCCATGCTGATAATGATGCTAAAATCGGGTTGTTATTTGCATCGAAAAGCAATGACGTTCTCCGGCTACAACTCTTGCGCAGCACTGGTGTTTCTCTTGTTGATACTGGCCCCGTTGCTTTCAGCGATATCCCCTTTGCTGGAAACATCATTGTCAACCGAGTCACGTCTGCGACTACGTTGGATGTCGTAAATGTGGTCGAAGGTGACAATGGTCCTACAATCCACGTCATTCGCTATGATGGCCAGACGTTTTGTGAAGTCAAGAATACGACACAGCCAACGCTAGATGGGATACCAGAAGCTGACCGGAAGAACTCGATTGTACGTTGGGCAGATCTTCGTGGAATCGGACGATCTGACTGTGTTATATCAACTCCAACCAACGGGAATATCGTTATTAACTCCATGAAGTGCTCTGGAACAGCGTTCTCAGACTCCAGGTGGCAGCCGCTAGAATCCATTTCATCGTACTCCCAGGACTTGCGACTTAGTGTTCACATTATTTACGCGCCGCTTAGTGACCCAAGCACATATAAGGCCACTGATAGGACTGTGGTTTCACTAATTAACGCGTTTGCGTCTAACTTTGGATCCGCTGCACCTTTAACCAGTGTGAGTGCGCAAAATCTGTGTCGTTCTAGAGTGCAGCTTGTTAGCTCCCCGCGCTTCATTGTCTATCAGCACTTGGTGGATACGAGTGGGTCTGTGGATAAACATTGGTACAAGTACTCCGATGCACTTGTCGATTTCCAAGGTCGTGGGTGGCTTGGATTTCGGAGTATTTCCCGAAAAAGCCTGCTACCTAAAATCACGGTTACGTCGACGTACACACAAAAATATCCATTCATTGGCCTGGTGGAAAGGACTCAAACGTACATGGACCCAGATGTTCCCAGTTCAATTTTGCAAATAACTACGAATAATTGGAAAGATTTCAGCGCTCATCCCAAATTATATCTCCCTCTCCTCAGCTCTACAAGTGAACACAATTACAGAAAGGATCAATTGGCATACCAGGCCAATGTCCTTTTCCAATATGATAAATATGGAAATGCCACGCAGACTGCAATCCAGATTCCCCAGAATGAATTAAAACTTGTCGCCAACTCTACCTTCCAAGTCCCCAGCACCGACTCCTCTTGTTGGATTGTCGGACAAAAACTCGGGGATGATGTCTTGAACAAAAGTAATATTCGACTATCGATGAGCCGGTATCAATACTTCCCAGGGACTACCTGTCTTACACAAGTGCGCAATTGGGTAAGCGACGATATTTGGACGAATAAAAACTATACCTATGATAACTATGGAAATCTGGCGTCGGTTTTGGAGCCAAACAAGTGCCTGCATTTCGATTACGATACTATGGTGGCGGCAAACGTGACCAAAACCCGGACATACACCTCACAAACAACGTTTTTTGACGACACTGCCAGCTATAAGGATACCTTGAACCTGGCCTTGGGTCTTCCTTCAAGTACCACAAATTCTAATGGCTTGATAACTTCATTTGATTACGACTGCCTGGGTCGCAAAATAAGAGCATCACGTGGTACCGCCCCGTATAACATGATCCAAGTTGAGAGGATGTCATTCAACCCGATTTTGGATAAGCTGGTTGAAACATCCTACATATCTAATGGTTTGGAAGGTAAGGCAGCTATCAAAAGACTTTTTATATGTCTGATCTTTCATAAGGTGTACGCCACCAATGGCACATCATTGCCACTGAGTGCGACGGACAAGGGCGGACTACCTCAGAGAGAGAAACCCTGCCTGACGATCTCTCTCGATTCACCTCTCGTGACACCAAATACGACGTTGCCGGACGCGTCACGGCACGTTCCTTGCCATACTCAGGGCTTCAAGAGACTAATGAAATCACCTATGAATATGATACCTTGTCTCGCCTCACCCAGGTCGTGTATCCGCCCACAAAAGCTGGAGGGTCCCCTGTCACTTGTTCTTTCGATTACGATAAAACGGTAAAAAGTGGAATTTCTCTGATTACAGAGGCAATCAACGATGGTACTTCAACCCGAACTATCTCTTGCAGTAGGCTTGTTCTGCCCAGCCTGGACACGCCAGGCAATTTTACCAAATTCTGTCCTATTAAACAAACCAATGAGCTAGGACAGAACGTTTACTCTCGGTTTGATGATCTCGGGAGACCAGTGTTAATTGCAGATTCGCAGGGAGTGTGGCTGAGCTTGACATATGATGGATTATCTCGGGTCACTAATAGGCGTATTACCAGTGGCACCAATTCCACCAAAAATGTTTTCAGTGATACCACGATGTGCTTCAATGATGCTTCGCGACAATCGACAGTTCGTAACAATTTGACAGGAACAACGATCATTTCCAACAAGGACTACTTGGGGCGAGTCGTGAAAAAGATATCGAAAGAAGAAACCATCAATTATACTTACTTCAATAACCATCTCTCCACGGTTTCATCTTCAAATGGCCCATCATACACGTATGCATACAATGCTCTAGGCGATCTTAAATCTTCTATCATGACTTTGGGCGATGACGAATTCAAGACTTCTTTCGCTTACACGAATATGGGACAGCTTCAAAGCACAACCAACCCCGACAAATCATCAATTACAAGCACTTTTTTCTCAGATGGCGCGACGACCAAGGACCTGTTCCTCCAAAACTCTTCCAACATACGTAAAGCTTGGGCTTCTTTTTCCAACGTTAATGATGTTTATTCCCTACCTCTTACATGTATGCTCGGAAATGGTAGTGGTGCTCTGACATCTCAGTTCGAGATTTCAATTGATGGACTGCCTACGTGCAATACTGTCTCGAGGGCGGGTACATCTACCTTCCAACAACAATGGGATTATACAGCGTTAAGGAAGACAAAAGTCTATGGTTTCAGGGATGGGGTCACAACTTATGGTTACGACCCTGCTGGTATGTCTAGATGCAATCTACAAATGTACAGCGATCCTTATTGCCGATTAGGTCAATTGATAAATGTCTTAAAGAATGGAATTATAACAACGTTTTCTTACGATGCTAGTGGAAATATAACACAAATGGATGGAGGAAAGTTCAACATCGACAAGGGGTGGGAGCTCAAGTCAGTAGTCAAGAACGGAACTACTACCTGTTATAAGTATTCAAAGGATGGAAAACGCATCTCAGCGGAAAAAGGAACTGTGGCTCAAAATTCGATGCAATACGATTCTCAAGGCAGGCTGACTCGACGCGTGGACCATATTAATAATGTGACAACACGGTTCCTTTACGACTTTACAGGACGCTTGGTGAGACTGAGTTCCATAGATGACAAAGGCACGACTCGAACGACGGTATATGTCAGTGAAAATTACGATGTCGATACCACCACTACCCAAACCGCCACTACCAAGCAAACCACTTCTTATTTGATTCATAATCATCGGATCGCGTCCTTATTAACGGTCAATGGCACTGAGACAGTTCAATACTACCAGCACGATGCGTTGGGAAGTACAATTGCTGTCTTCGATTCAGATGGAAATGTCTTGACATACTACGACTATGATGCCTTTGGAAATGCGACCCCATCAACGCCTGCTAATGCCACAGCAAGGTACACATATTGCGGGAAACAATTGATTGGAGACCTCTATTACTTTGGCGCTCGTTTCTATGACCCTAATGTGCGTGATTCTGTGGCTGAATTGCGCTCGTTTATTCATTGCTTGATTTCCCTTTAAGACTGGTCGCTTTTTGACTCTTGACCCCTTCGCCATCCATCTTGATGGCCTCTCACCTTCTTCGTTCAACCGATATGCCTTCTCAATAAACGATCCCATCAACTACATTGACTGGAATGGACTTGACCCGGTCCCTATCTGGCATTGGTACCAATCCTTTCTCTCTCCAATGATGCCAAGCTGACCAGCGTCATAGGTTTGCTGATATGGGCCTCATACTCTCGAGTTTCTTGATACTTCGTGCCGGCCATCCCCGTTTGGCGGCTGCCGCCTTTGGAGCAGGGTTCAGCGGTCTCGTGACCGACTATTATGCGGCGAAAAACAACGATAGTAATTTCAGGGACTGGATCGAGCAACTTGGTTTGGGTGCTGCCATAGGATATACAGGAGAACGCCTTACCCCCGTGGGTGTGACATATCTTGGGAAGCTTTTGAGCCCAGGAGGAAGGTTCATTGCTAGGACAGCTGCTGGCCGAGTTGCTTCATCAACCATCAGCAGAGTTTCTGCCTTTGCTCCTCGAACTGTGTCGGTTACTGGGATGCTGGTCAGAAAAACTACAATTGATGCAACTTCTGGGGCGATCTTTGGGCTTACGCAGCAGTTTATCACGAATTTATGGCTGCGATATGTCAGGAAAAAAGATACGGCTTTGGATGATAGTTTTTTGGAATCGGCTAGTTGGGGAGCTCTTGGAGGCGTCATACTTGGTGGCGTTGGAAGAGGTGAGAATATCATTCATTGCCTTGGCTCAACCTGTATTTTTTTTTATGTTAACAATTTTTTTTGGAACAGGCCACAAAAATTATCTGAAGCGGCAAGCCGAGTTGGCTGAAAACCGTGTTATGATGGAACTATCAGATGTGTTTGTTGTCCGGACAGGGCCTCTCAGGGTGCCCCTTGTAATACCGAGTTATTGATATGGTTATCCAGTGCGACGAAAGTATACAGTAGTTGCTTCTATGTAGTAGTACCCGATGTTTGAAATCTGCAATGCCTGATGAAATATATGTATGCCAATTCGAAGAACGGCGCTTGTTGGTATATGGGAAAATAATCGCAAGCATCACTCAGCTTCATTCCACAAACCACAGGCAAGTTGGTTGTATTACTAGTAACAAAAGGTTGCCAAAATGTAACTAAAAAAACAGATTTTCACATTCAACTTTGCCAACCAAAAAATGTCAATAAAGTGCCCTCAGATTACCATTTCAGGAAGATCATTACCATTTTTGACGACATTTTCTTGCAGTTTTTAGCTGTTGACAGAATTTGTCTTTTTATTGACATTCAAGTTTTTGTGGCATTTTTCTTGTGGAATTCTAAGGTGGACAGTAGAAATCGCAAGGCCCATGTGCGAAGTAATATAAGGGACACCTACCACAGTTGGCGCTGGCCTGGCGGTGTATATCAGATGGAATCGACAATGAGCTATCAAATGACTGGCATTGGCATTATGAGCGTTTGATGCGACGGGTGTTGTCACATTGTCACATCACGCGTGCTTGCTGAGTAACAGTCACGATCATTGACCGTGACCATGACCCCTTCTTCAGTTTAGCCGCCACCTCCACATGCGAGATTGGAGCTCCATAACCATCCTGTGTTGCTCTGGTCCTGATAGCACGGGCGCACCGAATCTAATGTGTAATGAGGACATCTGGATGATGGAAGAACTGGGACTCGGAAGGCCGTTTCTCTGTGTTGCTAGTACCCTACTGGACGTGTCTCCCACGAGGTGGGGTGGCCCCGCCAAATTGCGATGGAAGAGTGTGGATAACTCGAAGCCTGGTGAGGATGGTTGTTTATCTGGGACTGTTCTCTTTGGAGCTGGCCCGGGAAGAAACTTTGTCGCGTCTGTTAGTACTTTGTCAATATCGGTATCGCTGTGGAAGGGGACTCTGATTCGGGACTTTTCTGGCACTCGTCAAATGCGAATGGAAATGGCGAGGAACGCGAAGAGGAGCCGATTGATTTGTTCTATTGAATGGACTGTGGTGTACTTGTGTTCTGAACTTGAGTTGGTACCGCACGAAAACAAGGTTACTGCTACAAGTCCAAGACATTACAGAACAAGTTTGTTTTCTATGATTATGCCACTAACTCGGTTTGGGTCTACGAAACAACTGGTATCTGCTCTTCGAGATAGTCTTTACGGTACGTTCTGCCTATTCGTCAGCAGGGCGGTCAACGGGATTGGTGTATAGGACACCAAGGGCTTTCAGCGTGTGGACTGGAACATCCTGACATCGGTCCCCACAACATCATACTTGTCGAGGGTGGGCAAGTACAGGGACTGATACGTGATTTCGATTACTGCGTGCCTCATGAACAAAAGGGCGGGAATGACTATCACCCGCCAACACTCGCTTTCCGTTTCTCTCCTTCTTCATATCATTTATCAAGCCGGACTGACACGCCATGCCGTCGCCAACAAGAAGGTACATACCCACAATTTATGGCACTCGATGCGCTAAGAGGAAAAGTGCATACGCAACACCACGACTTTGAGTCGTTTTTCTGGCTTCTCCTATGGCTCGTTCTGCGACACGTGGATCCAGGCCGGGTAGAGTCGTATTTGAGGTGTGCGCAGTTGTTCGATGAGCCGGATGGGGTGACTGCGGCGGGTGTGAAGAATGGGTATTTGTATACTGTTGGCCGGGAGAGGGGGAAGAGAGTGGTGGTTGTGGGGAATGAGCCGTTGAGTTGGCTGTTGGGTGAGTTTGTGGGTTTGGTGGCGGATAGTACTAGGAAAGGGTTGAGTTATAAGGTTGTTCTTGGGCTGTTTGGTGAGGCGTTGAGCCTGGACGGGTGGCCTTGTGGTGATCATGATGCTGCGGTGGTTGTGCCGGTGGAAGCCAGTAGAAAAAAGCGGTCGAGGTGAGGTAAATACCCCTGTCGAGTTGTATTCTTTCCTGTATATTATCTTCCTATGGTTGTCTTGATTATCTTCCCACAAATCCAGACCATAGGATGGGCTTCTCGGTCTGAAATCACATGACCGACCTACCAAAAGAGGCAAACTCTGAACCTCCATAGCCTGCTACGAAACGCATGCCACACTTCTCTCTTCTCTTTCTTCTTCTAAAATGACAAGGTCGACGCCTTCAATGACTTCCACGACGACCAGCACAACGACAAGCTCAACAACGCCTATCCTTACGCGGCCTTTCCAACCACATGTCGTACCGACTGTATGCCCTAATCGTTCCTGTTCCTCGTGTCCCTCAGGGGGGTCAGCTTCCACCGTGACGAATGCGAATGTTACCCCGACGTTGGAGTTTCCGTTGCCTTACCCACCGCCTAAACCGGGTGCTGTGATTCAGTTGAAGTGTTTTCAGTGTGGGACGACGTTTGGGTATACGTATCGGCCTGAACAGGTGATGACGTCTGGTCAGCAGCGGTATTCGGTTCCTTCTGGGTCTACTGGGTTTACTACTGCTGGTTCTGGTTCTGGTTCTGGTTCAACGACCACCACCACCTCGGCTAACCAACTATCATCCACCAAAAAACGACGCATCGGCACCCAAACCCACCCACTCGAGACAGCCTACTACGACATCCTAGGCGTCACGCCCACCGCCAGCGAAGCCGAAATCCGATCCGCCTACCGCCGACTGGCCATCAAACACCACCCAGACAAGAACCTCGCTGACCCCACGACGAGCTCTGAGCGGTTCCAAGAGATCAGTATCGCGTATCAGACGTTGTGTGATCCTGTGTTGCGGAAGCGGTATAATGAGTTTGGGGCGCGGGCGGGGACGCCGGAGGGTGGGTATGTGGATCCGGAGGAGGTGTTTGGGAAGATGTTTGGCGGGGAGAGGTTTAAGCCGATTATTGGGGAGATTATGCTGGCGAGTGAGATGAAGGCGGCGATGCAGGAGGTTGAGGAGGAGCAGGGTGGTGGTGGGGAGGGAGGGGGGAATGGGGGGAATGGGGGTGCGGCGGGAGGGGGGGAGAAGAAGGTGCTTAGTGAGGAGGAAAAGGCGAGGAAGGAGGAGAGGAATAGGAAAAAGGCAGCAGAGGTACGTGTGGTCCCCCCCCGTTTATCTTCTTTACATATTTATCGACTCTATTCTAATAGAAAGCAGCGGCGAGGGAAGCACGTATCGCTTCCCTCACATCCCACCTAACACGAAAACTATCCATCTTGACAGAAAGCGCCACCTCTCCTTCAGACCACACCGTCCTCTCCTCCTTCCGTACCATCTGCCAAATCGAAGCCGAGGAACTCAAACACGAGAGTTACGGCTACGAATTATTGCAGGTGGTCGGGTTTGTGTATGTATCCAAGGCGAAACACTATTTGGCGACGAATACGAGTTTTTTGGGTGTGGGGGGTTGGTTGCATAATGTGCAGGGGAAGTATCATGTGTTTAGTGAGACGGTGTCGACGTTGCGTGCGGCGATTGAGTTGAAGTCGATGTTTGACCAGATACAGGCCGCGGAGAAGGCGGGTACGTTGACTGCGGAGGAGAAGCGAAAGTTGGAGGAGCAGGCTGCTGAGAAGGGGTTACAGGCGTTGTTCAAGGTGCGTCTCGTTATTCATAACCTACATTTCTTTCAAAGTGTATTAACCTCCCTCGTGCCTAGGGTACGAAATTGGAGGTCGAATCTGTGCTAAGGGAGACGTGTGATCGGGTGTTGGGGGATACGTCCGTGGCGAGGGACAAGGCGCATCTAAGGGCTGTTGCGTTGCAGGTGTTGGGGGAGGCGTATATGGGGGTGAAGCGTGAGCCAGGCATGGGGTCTTCTGTTCCTGGACTGGATGGGTTTGGAAGTGGGGTAGGGGAGGATAGTGAGTATGTCAAGGTTGATACGAAAGCCAGTCGGGCCAGAGAGGGAAAGTAGTAGATCTTTCAGTGTCTTGGTCATTAGTATTAGATAGAAATTACTGTAATACCATATTCTCTTTCTTTTTGAAATCTTTCTGAGTGTCTATAGATTCTAAAAGCATAGTAAGGTAATAAAGAACAAGGAATTCAGACTGTCAATGGGAGTCTTTCTAAACAACTTCGAATCTCGCGTACAACTTCTTTTTCGCCGTACCAATCACCACCACCGAGTCCTTCACCCAAATCCACCTCCCGCCTTCTCCTCCTCCCCTCATCCAACGTCGAACGGAAACTCAACCCCGTGTCGTCGTTCCCTTCCCCTCCCTCCTCACCTTGCCCTTCCCCACCACCACCACCACCACCATTACCACCACTACTACTCGGACACCCTTCACGCAAACAACACCCAGTCCTCAACCTCGCCTTCATCCTCGTCCACGCCTCCCAACACCGTCTAGCTTCAGGCCACTCGCCCATAGTCTCAACATCAAGCAGGGTATCCCCCAACGCGCGTTTGTCGATTTCGTCGACGAGACGCGTGCGTAGGTCTCGCCAGGGGGAAGGGTCCATGGTGTTGGCATTGCCAGACCCGGAGGCGCTGGGGTTGTCTAGGGGTTGGTTGCATGCGGGGCACACTGTGGTATGATGATTCTTCTCAACGTGCGTCTGAGGAACCTGGACTTTGACGCCGAGACCACCACCACCCGCAATCCCGACACCCATCCCGCCCTCCCCCGCGTTAAAAAACAAGGCGTCAAGTAAAGACCGAAGAGCGTCCCTCCTCGTGCGGTGGAGGACCAGTAGGTCGAGTAGGTCCCCGCTTTCGAGTTGGGTGAGTACGCCTGCGTGTTCTGGGGAGTAGAGTTCGAGGGGGAGTGTGTGACGTGCTGCGAGTTTGCGTTCGGTTTCCCAGCCCATGCGGGAGGCGAGGGAAAGGAGGCGGAGGGGGTCCGAGTCGGTGAGGAAGTGGGGGGAGGGGAAGAGGGTGCGGAGGAGGGAGAGGGCGGAGGGGGAGGAGAGGGTGAAGGGTAGTGTTTGTGAAGAAGAAGAAGATTGGGTGGGAGAGGGGGAGGCGAGGAGGACGGCGGATTCGTAGGCGTCGAATGTTGGGAATGGAGTTGGTGCGGGGAGGGGTTGGCCGGATATGATGAGGAGGATTGGAGTTAGAGCGTCGTCGGTTGTTGGGAGTTGGAGTGGTGTTGGGGCGGGAAAGTGGTGAGAGAAGGTATGGGAGGGGGAGAAGGATTTTTTGAAGGATGTGGGTGGTGGGGGAGGGAGGACTTGGCGGAAGTAGTGGCAGGTTTCGCGGAGGAGAACGGTGGGGAGGCAGTAGAGTGTGCCATTTGTGGTTTGGAGTGTTGTGCATGCGTTTGGGGGGTAGCAAGTTGGTGGTGTGAAGAGGGGGTGGTAGGATGGACCTGTGAGGGTTGAAGAGGAGGAGGAGGAGGAGGAGGAGGAGGAGGAGGAAGGGTGGGAGGGGATGGGAGTTGTCATTATTTTTTGGGGGGAGCAGGAGGAGGAGGAGGAGGACCGGGAGGGAGGGAAAATTTATAAGGGAAGAGGTGGCGCCACTCAAGCTTAGTTGTTTGGGATACTCTGTCCCCACAACGAGGCGGTCGTCGTCGTCGTCGTCTTGATCATCAGTGAGCTTGAGAAACCTTGGAGGGGATAACGTACACGAAAACGTCTATTCTTTCTTTCGCGTAAACCTGTTACGAGAATAAAAAGGTAATACAAAGTGTCTCTCTTATGTCCGTGATCACTGTGTCTGTCCGACTCGGCTCTGAACCCAACAGACCCCACTAGCCTCATTTTTCACAATCCGATGGGTCCGTCCAAGTGGTTCACGATGAAGCTAACAAGTAGACAAACGAAGAGAGAGTCACGAGGTCAGTTTTTGGGGCCATAGCACGCCTAGATTCTCACGTACCGTGTAGGGTCGTATTTCTTGTACACCTTCTTAAGCCTCTCATACTGTCCATAAGTGGCATACGCGTTTTGCTTGGCGTCAATCTCGCCAATGTATATCGGAAGACCCGGCGACGGTGGTGACCTGCATGCACGTTAATAGGTAGTACAAGTGAATTCGATCCCCCCCCCCCCCCCCTCCAGTGTTACAACTCACTGTTTAAACAACAACTGCCTCGCACTCTCCACCTCTTTCTTCACCTTCCCCACTCCAAGCGGCAACGTCAACCCAAAATTCACAGTCACGAACCCTTCTTTCGTCTTTGGCGCATCAATTGGATTACCCCCCCTTCTTCTCCCCGCTTCGATCATGGGGCCTAACAATGGGGTGTACGCTAAATAACTTTGTAACACGTCCTTATACACCATTTTCGTAAAGTTGCGCCAGTTGGCGTGGGTTTGGAGGAGAGAGGTGGGGGGCGATTCTCGATAGTGGGCGCCCCCGCCAAAGAATTGGATGCTCCCCGCGGGGTATTTGGGGATCGAGGTGACGATGTCGTAGTAACTTAGGGGACGGAGAGATTTAGTTGTGGAAGGTATGGAGAGGAGGGTACAGTAGATGGAGGGGGGTAAAGAGGGGCCCTGGTAGAACATGTAGATGTCGGTGAATTCGTCAGTGCTTCCGTCTGGGTTGGTGTTGTGGTTGAACAAGGTGAGGATGACTGTTTAGAGGGGGGATTAGAGTGATGGGTGATTGAAAGGGGGAGAAGGCACGTAACTGGCTTTTGGATCCTCCTTCTTGTTAAACTCTGCAATAGCCTTGATAATCGCCACAGAAGACGAAGCAGGGTACTAGAAGTAGTCAAATCAGTCCTCTTCTACCTCCCCCCCCCCTTTAGTACAACCACTCACTCGAACAGTCCCCCCAAAATACCGCTTCTCCTCTCTCGTCCCCGTCTTGGCGACGTACAGCTCATAGCGGGTGACGATCCCACACCTGTTCGCGCACGCCTTGAGCGCCCAAAAGAGGTCCGAGTAGCGGTTGTCCACCGTGGCCGTGACGAAATCTCCGTTGGGGAGGACGACGTCGAGGGATTTGTAGTTGTCTGATGCAAATCCGTGTTCTGGGGAGAGAAAGCTGATGCCACCGCCTAGGAGGAGGCCTGTGCCTACATCCCTATAGAGGTGGGTGAGGGGTGTGAGAGAGGGGGGGGGGTGGTTGGATTGGAACTACGGGCTACGGTAACGCACCTCACGCGTCCACCGACGGGTGCTATCCCGTATTTCTCTGTTGCCAGAATGGCATCTTCCCAGAGTAACCCAGGCTGGAGCGTTACAGTCTCCGTTGCGGTGTTATAAGATGCGTTCTTCATATGCGAAAACATGATCAACACCCCGTCTTTGACGCTATTGTCCACGAAATTAATCACTGCGTAGAAAGTCAATCACATAACATGGAGACTCACACATTCCAGTTCTTCATCGCCGTATGACTCCCAGCTTGAACCGCATACCTGGCTTTTCTCTTGAAAATCTCGCGCATGGCGGCGGAGACATGGGTGTGGTCGTAGGGGAAGACGATGCATGTGGGGGCGATGCCGACGTTGGCGAGGTTCCAGGGTGCCGTTAGGGTTTGGGTCCATTCGGAGGATGGGGAGGTGGAAGAGGTTTGGACGATGGTGCTGCCTAGTTGGGTGCGGAGGTTGCGGCATGCGGCGAGGGCGCCACCGCCGTCAGTGGTGTCAGGAGGGGGAGATCCTGCGTCGTCGTCATTGTCATCTTGACGCGCTCCGAGTGCGAAACCGCCCCTGCTCTTGTCCCCTCCACCCCCGGCTAAACAACTCGTGGTTCTGAGAAGGAGGAGAAGGAGGAGGGGGAGGAAAGGTGAGCGGATGAGCATGTTCTCTATGACTAGAGCTGTCAAGGAGGGAGAGGGGAAAGCAAGGGGCTTATTTATCCCCCCACCCCACCCCCAACCTGCGCGCGCGTCCGTTGTGCGTTTTATGGGGATATGGGGGTATATGAAAAGGTACAGACCTTTGTGGATTCAGATTATGAGATTAAGGGATTTTATGATAATGCATCTTGGACTGACTGTTGGACAGATCCAGGTTCAGGTTCAGAGTTTTAACTATAACCCGGAGAGAAATGGTATCGTCACCTTATCTCCCCCGTTCGAGGTTTCTGCTGCATTGATTCCTTCCCCGGCCCCTTCGCCGCCCTCCCCATTTTCCGAATGGGGTACAGTAGTGGATGCGCGCGGTCCTAGGTCACAAATGTGCACTTATGCGTATGCTGTCTCTTTTTTTTTTTTTTTTTTTTCTTTTTCGGTCGGACAAGTTTTTGGCGCGCTTGTTGATCATCGGGGGAAAAAGAGATGGGACGAGGAGGGCAGCAGCACAGCTCCGTGGCGTATTCATAATTAACTGATTGACTTGATGTGAATGATTTTGGTTCCAAGTTGTGTTGCGGCGTAACGCGCGCTTCGTAATACCCGGGGAGAGGGGGGGGGGGGGGGGGGCGACTCAGAGAACGCCACTCCAACGCCACTCCATGCGTATCTGCATACCGGTAAGGACCCGCCGTACGCGTATAGTACGTCGACCGTTGATTACTACTATCGGACTCGCCGGATTTTTATCATTCTTCCGGGTGTTAGAAAACAAAAAAAAAAAAAAACACAGAAACTAACTGGAATTCAGGTACCTCACGAGAAGAGAAACGGCGCAAAGTGCTTTGAGAATCCTTCAATGCCTATCACTACTGCAGTATAGTACTAGCAATTTCCCCCCCAGAGGAGAATATCGAATCCGGGATTTCACGCGTGCGGAGAAAAAAAAAAATGATTAGGGAGGAGATCCTTGCCAGGGGTACGTAAACAAGCACAATACATTATGGTAACAAGTGTATTCATCAATTCAGATTGCTTATCACTGTTACATGTGCAACAGGTACAGTTTATGGTTTAGTGTTCCTAGCATGGCTGTACAGCTGTGGTCAAATTGTAGGAATGCTTATTTGACAAGCTTTGATTTTTTTTTTTTGGGTTTCAAGTTCATTGCCCAGCTTTGGGTGACCCTTTGTTGCAGGTTGATGTGAAGAAGGGTGGCAGCAAAATCTGGAAATTGACAATTAAATATAAACAATTGATCTGCAGACCTTGATTCAAACTCTCAAGCAAGCAAAGATCTGGCATGATGTGTACTTCTTCCTACTCTAGGATTCTGTATGTACATACCATAAGTCCTTTTGATAGTGCACATGATCAACTGTTTGTGTGTGATACTTGTGTCAAGAGGACGACAACAGCAACACACAGCAGCTAGTTAAGTAAGACTTCACTTACAATCTAGAGCGGTGTGGTAGACGATGAGGAGAGTAGTGTGTAGCAAGATTTCAAGAGGAGGCAGAGGATCGACAATTGAGAGAACAAAGTTCGTTATTTTTCTAGCTACAGGATACAGGGCTTTTATACATTTCAGACCAGTATATTAATAGAAGAAAAATACACGAAATGTCAGACATGGTTATGTGCTGAGTCAGTGGATTATCAATCCCATTCCCATGTCATGTCAAGTGCGAGAAGGAATAGCTTATTCAA